>PVLC010013168.1:0-42320 GCA_004027655.1 Graphiurus murinus | reverse complement strand
TGCATGGTGGTGCACGCTTGTAATCCTAGCATTTGGGAGGCTGAGACCAGAGGATCTGGGTTTGTGACCAGCCTCAGCTACCTAGTGAGGCACTCCGCAACTTAGTGAGACCCTGTTTCAAAATAAAGAATAAAAAATAGGGCTGGGGGTGTAGCTCAGAGGTAGAATGCCCCTGAAACCCCAGTACTGCAAAAAAAAAAAAGAATAAAAAATGGGGTTGGGGGTGTAGCTCGGAGGTAGAATGCCCCTGGGTGCAATCCCCAGTGCCAGAAAACAAACAAACAAAACACTGTAGTCTCAGGGCTGGAGGTGTAGCTTAATGGGAAGCAACTGCCTAACATCATGCAGGAGGCCCTGGGTTTGATCCCTAACACTATATTATAGGCTGGGCGTGGTGGTGCACACTTGTAATCCCAGTACTTGGGAGGCTGAGACAGGAGGATCACGGGTGTGAGGACAGCCTTAGCAATTAGTGAGACTCTCATCAACCTAACTCAACTCTCATCAACCTCTCATCAACTCTCATACACGCACACACTATATCTATCTATCTATCTATCGCTCTCTCTCTCTCTCTCTCTCTTCTCTCTCTCTACATATATATATATATATATTAGTCTTATATGTTTTAATATATGCTAGGGATAGTCCCTTCTCATTAACTTGAAAATTTCCCTAATCTTTGTGTGTGTGTGTGTGTGTGTGTGTGTGTGTGTGTGTGTGTGGTACTGGGGATTGAACCCAGAGGCATTCTACCTCTGAACTACATCCCCAGTCTTATTTCATTTTTATTTTTAAAAAGGACCTTACCAAGTTGCTGAGGCTGGCCTTGAATCTGCAATCTTCCTGTCTCAGCCTCCCAAGTACTAGGATTACAAGCATATGCAACCACACCGGCTTCCTGATCTCTTACTTTTTTTTGGGGGGGGTACTGGGGATGGAACCTGGGGGCATTCTATCTCCAAGCTACAGCCCCGGCCCTATTTTTTATTTTTTATTTTGAAATAGGGTCTCACGAAGTTGCAGAGGGCCTCACTAAGCAGCTGAGGCTGGCCACGAACCCAGATCCTCCGAGGGTCTTAGCCTCCCAAATGCCGGGATTACAAGCATGCGCCACCACGGCGGTTTATCTTACTTTCTTATTTGTCTATATAAACTTTAGACTAGCCTGCTAGTTAAATTAAGAGGAAGTGATTAAATTTATAGAATAATTTGGAAAAAAACAGGCACTCTTAGAATGGGTCATTGTCCTCTCCAAGAATATGCTTTGACTTTCCATTTGTTCAAATTATCTTTGCTCTTGCTCACTGATGTTCAAAAAAAATTTTAGCTAAGTATTATGCATCTTTTATTAAGATCCTACCTAGGTATTTTGTTTTTATTTTATTTTTTTATAACTAGAGATTTTCTATATATTTCTAACTCATTATTTGTATATACAAAGGCAAATTATTTCTATAAATTATTATTATTATTATTTTTGGTGTGTGTGTGTGGTACTAGGGATTGAACACAGGGGTATTTTGCCTCTGAGCTATACTCTCAGCCCTATTTTATCTTTTATTTTGAAACGGGGTCTCACAACATTGAGGGAGGCCTCACTAAGTTGCTGAGACTGGCCTCTAATCTGCGACCCTCCTGTCTCAGTCTCCCAAGTACTGGGAATACAGGCATGCACCAGAACACCTGGCTGTATATATTCATTTTGAATGTGTGTGCGGTACTGGGTATTAAACCCAGGGGCATTCTACCTCCAAACTACATTCCCAGCCCTATTTTATTTTTATTTTGAAGCAGGCTGATTCTCCTCACTACTTGCTAAGGCTATTCTTGAACCTGAGATCTTCCTGTCTCAGCCTCCCAGGTGCTAGAATTATGGGCATAATAATAGTTTTTAGTTGACTGTCTTACAGTTGCCAGGCATGCAATTATATCACTTGCATGTAATGATATTTTTACCTCTTTTCTAATTTTCAGGCCTCTAATTTCTTAATTGTGCTTCAATTGAGGACAAGACATTTTCAAACACTAAAACACATGATTCATAATAAGTCATTTTTACAGCTGGGGTTACCACACAGTCTTATGGTTATAATTAGATATTGTAGTTATAATCATTTTAGTGGTTGAGTCCATCTTTAAATTATGACCTCTGGGGCTGGGAATATAACTCAGTGGTAGGGCATCTGCGTTGTGTGTATGTAAGAGGCTCTGGGTTTAATTCTCAGTACTACAAAAATCACATAAAATAAATTATGAACTTCCTTGAGGGCAAAAACTATTATTCACCTTTATATCTCTAGCACTTGAAGGAAATTATATTTTCTCCCTATCAGAGATGAAATTGATACAATTAAAAACTGTTGAGAAGCCGGGCATGGTGGCGCACGCTTGTAATCCCAGCATTCGGGAGGCTGAGACCGGAGGATCCGGGTTCGCGGCCAGCCTCAGCTACCTAGTGAGGCACTCCGCAACTTGGTGAGACTCGGTTTCAAAATAAAGAATAAAAAATAGGGCTAGGGGTATAGCTCGGAGGTAGAATGCCCCTGGGTTCAATCCCCAGTACCACAAAAAAAAAAAAAAAAAAAAAAAAACCAAAAAACTGTTGAGCTGGGCGTAGTGGCACTTACCTGTAATCCCAAGACTTGGGAAGCTGAGACTGGATAATCACAGGTTTAAGGACAGCCTCAGCAATGTAGTGAGGCTCTGATCAACCTAGTGAGACCCTGTTTCAAGACAAAAAAATTTTTAAAAAGGGGGCGCTGAGGGTGTAGCTCAGAGGTAGAATGCCTCTGGGTTCAATCCCCAGTACCAAAATAAAAGAAAAAGTTACAGTTTTGGGGGGCTCCCATAAATGGAAGTTTTAGTTACTGTTTGTTTGTTTTTGTAAAGGGGATTGACCCCAGGGCATACCCAATCCTGTATTGTATTGTATTGTATTGTATTGTATTGTATTGTATTGTATTGTACTGTATTTTCATTTTGAAAGTGTCTTGCTAAGTTGCTGAGGCTAGTCTTGAACCTGTGATTCTCCTGTCTCAGCCTCCCAAATACTGGGATTACAGACATGTGCCACTACTCCCAGCTAGAGATGGAGATTTTTCATGCAAGAGGATTTCTGGAAGCACCCTCAGGATTGGCCCCTATAGAGAAGAAATGGAAGTAAAAGTAGACGAAGGGGAAAATAGGACTTGAATGCGATTCCACAAACGACCCACAAAGAGCCCAGAGCCTTTAGTACAATTGGGGGGGGCATTGAATAAAAATAAGGGAGTGGCAGAAGTGTCCAGAGGTGCGGGGAATATTTTTTTCTCTGAAAATGGGATAGGTAGCCAATAAATTTGGGAATCTGTATATGAATCAAAAACTCCGTAAGCTTTGAATAGGGGTGTGACTATAGCCCTAGTAAACTGAAATGTAGTCTCAGAGCCAGAATATTTATTGATTTCAATCAAGATGATTGTCTCTCTTACCAGAATCTTTTTTTCTTCTTCTTCTTCTTTGTGGTACTGGGGATTGAACCCAGGGGCATTCTACCTCTGGGCTACACCCTCAGCCTTGTTTTACTTTTTATTTGGAAACGGGCTCACTAAGTTGATGAGAGCCTCCCTAAGTTGCTGAGGCTGTCCTCGAACCTGCAATCCTCCTGTCTCAGCCTCTCAAGTACTGGGATTACAGGCATGCACCACCATGCCCGCTACCAGAATCTTCTTTATTTCATTGGTAAAGAGTCCTCTGAATCCTACCATGGAAAAACGTCAACTGAGGGGTTTTCCAGCCTTACATCACAAATTCACTCAAGCATGTTACTTATGTTCCTTTCTGTGAGATACTTGGTGGTTCCTTTTTTTTTTTTTTTTGTACTGGGGATTGAACCCAGGGGCATTCTACCTTCTAACCACATCCCCAGCCTGATTTTATTTCTTACTTGGAAACAGGGTCTTACTAGATTGCTGATAGCCTCTTTAAATTGCCGAGGCTGGCCTCAAACCTGTGATCCTCCTGTCTTAGCCTCCCAGGTACTGGAATTACAAGCATGCACCACCACGTCTGGCTTTTTGGTTCCCTTTTCCACGTCTGCAACAGAAGTTCTGGCATTCATTTCTCATTTCCTGTGGGCATCACTAACCCAGTGCCTAAAAAGCCATCCTAGCAGCGTGTCCTGAGGCCCACACTCAGGTACTAAATCCTGATCTCAGGAGAATATTCCTGCATCAGTCAATCAATACTCTGTTGGCGCATTGTGTGTTCTTTTCCTTTGTCATGGGAATCACGATAATTCTGTGGAGAGTTCTGGAGAGTTTCCAGGTTTGGGGAAGGGAAGCTCACCTCAGGACCTTGGGGGTCCTTGGCTTCTGTGGCAGAAAGGAGTCTCAGCACACACCAGTCAGAGACAAAGACAGAAGTTTATTTAGGAAAGTGGGGGATACACATTCAAGGGAGAACGTGGGCCACCTCAAGAATAAGAGAGGCCCTTGGGGTGTTTGCCGTTCTTTTATAGGAGACCCCATGATGGGGCGGGTAGGGGCACATGACAGGGGTGAGGGTCTGGCCCCCTTTTTTGAATCCTCAGGTCCCCGACATATCATTGGTGGGTGCTGGGTGATTCCTGGGCTTGACCAAGGGTCAGACATTTTTAGGGATCCTTTGTTTACCAAGCATCTCAGGAATTTCAGGTGGGGAGATGGGCCATTATGATTAAAACTGTGGACCTATTGAGAATTTTTGCTGAAGAAGGAATAGACTCTGTAGAGTGAAGATAAGGATTATGAAGTCTCTAGATTTTAAAACTATATTTTCCCTTTCCTTCCCAGTTTGTCTCCAAAGATAGGCCATCCTAGCAAGGATTAACAGTCAAATCACCACTCCTATGTGCTTGGCTTTGGCCGACTCCACCAACCACTCATGAAAGGGCCTTCTTTCCAGCCCGCCGATGAGTGACAGCCACTGCGGGCTTGCACCACCCTGTGTCACAGGGTGGGTGTCCTGAGAAGTGGATTCTGCAGTAGAGATTAATATGCGGGATGTTTACGGGGTTGGGGATGTCTTGGATCAACAATAGGGGAGAGAAGAAGCAGGATTGAGTGGAGAAAAGTGTGACTATCATGTCCTCCCAGGAATGATATCAGCAGATTCTGTGAGGGTCTCTGGAACTGGGCTAGCCTTGAAGCATTGTCCCCAAACTGGGGAATTGGCCAGTCATTGATGGGGTCAGCCTGGGAAGGGGAAGTAACCCTGGATAAAGAGCCCCTCGTCATTGGAGGGCAACTATAGAGAGAAGGACTTAGCCGAGAGCCAGCAACCAACTATCAACCCTTCCAGCAGCCAAAGAATAAGAGTTTGGGTCTGAGAGGAAGTCCTGGATCTGGGCAGCTCACTGAAGTGTCCACTGTAAACAATTTGAGAATTGTATTGTATTTTAATAGTAAAAGAACTAGAGGCCCACAGAGTGGGAGAAAATTTTTGCCAGCTACTCTTTTTTTTTCAGTACTGGGGATTGAACTCAGGGGCATTCTACCTTCGAGCTACTATTTTTTATTCTTTATTTTTGAAACAGGGTCTCCCTAAGTTGCGGAGTGCCTCACTAGGTAGCTGAGGCTAGCCGCGAACCTCTGGTCTCAGTCTCCCAAATGCTGGGATTACAAGAATGTGCCACCACGCCTGGCTTGCCAGCTACTCTTCTGATAGAGGACTAATATCTAGGATATACAGAGAATTCAAGAAATTCACAGCTAAGAAAACTATAACCCAATCAAAAAATGGGCAAAGGTTCTAAATAGACACTTCACGAAAGAAGAAATACAAATGGCCAATAAATGTATGAGGAGATGTTCAACATCATTAGCAATCAGAGAGGTGCAAATCAAAAATACTCTGAGATTTCACCTAACCCCAATCAGAATGGCAACTATCAAGAACACAAACAACAACAAATGCTGGCGAGGGTGTGGAGAAGCGGGAACCCTAATACATTGCTGGTGGCATTGCAAATTAGTGCAACCACTTTGGAAAACAGTATGGAGGATCCTCAGACAAATGGGAATGAACCTACCATATGATCCAGCAATACCACTTCTGGGTATCTACCCAAAAGAATGGAAACCAAACTATCAGACTGATGCATTCGTATCTATGTTTATAGCTGCACAATTCACAATAGCCAAACTATGGAACCAGCCAAGATGTCCATCAACAGATGAATGGATTACAAAACTATGGGATATGTACACAATGGAATTTTACTCAGCCATAGAGAAGAACAAAATTATGTTATCTGTAGGGAAATGGATGGAACTGGAAAACATGTTAAGTGAGATTAGGCAGTCACAAAAAGTAAAAAAATCATATGCTCTCCCTAATATGTGAAAATTAGGGAGAAAATGGAACATAAGAGGGACTCCGATGAAGGAGAAACCTTAGGTGAGCAAAGAACTTGACTTAACGGAAGATGATGGGGGGAGGGGAGACACTCTAATGAGCATGATGTACTTTTTTTTTTTTTTTGCAGTACTAGGGATCGAACTCAGGGGCATTCTACCCCCAAGCTATACTCTCAGCCCTATTTTTTATTCTTTATTTTGAAACACGGTGTCACTAAGTTGCGGAGTGCCTCACTAGGTAGCTGAGGCTGGCCTCGAACCCGGATCCTCCGGTCTCAGCCTCCCAAATGCTGGGGATTACAAGTGTTCCCCACCACGCCCAACTACATGATATACTTTCACAAACATATCAAAGTCAATCACTAAACTGAACTTGAGAAGGAGGGAGGGTGAAGGAGTGGGGTAGGAATGGGGGAAGGATTTAATGAGAAATGTGTGCATGTATGCCTTTATCAGCTTGTACCTAACAAAGATGTATGATTACAATGACCAATTAAAAAATAAATAAATAAAAAATGATTAAAAAAAAGAACTAGAGTCATTTTTAAAATGTCCAGGAGAAAATGTCAATACCTTTTGTGTTCTTTTGTCTAGAGACTTAGTAATCTGTCCTGAGGAAGTTTCCATACCTGAAGAATGACCCAGACCTCCCACAAAACAAATAAAAAGTGAGGAGAGGCTGAGGTAGTGAAACTTCTGATAAATAGTAGTTAATTTCTCACCTCCTCTCACTCTATCTAATCTAGACCAAAAGTTAGGTGTGTTAGGGTGTGGACTCCAGGCTGCCCCAGGACAGAAAGGGCTGGGGAATCTGAGCAAGTAAATCAGGGTGCTGCCACGTGTCACCCCCACTAAGACACGAAAATCTGCCAATACCTTGGAAAGCAATTCAGGTCTTCACAGAAGCCTGATCAAAAGGAAGGAAGCTTATTACACTTACTAAAAAAAAATTATACTTCCCTCAATTCCTCTGTGGACAGCAAATTTCTGGGTTCCATCCATCTGCTGCTGCTCTCCAAATCTCTCTTTACTACTGCTAGTGAGGTAGAATAAAAGAAATAAATGAACTAGGTAGAAGCCAGGCGTGGGGGTGCACGCCTGGAATCCCAGTCCTTGGGAGACAGGAGGATCTCAGGTTCAGGGCCAGCACATAGCAACTTAGCAAGACCCTGTTTCAAAAATTAAAAGAAAGCCGGGCGTGGTGGCGTACGCTTGTAATCCCAGCATTCGGGAGGCTGAGACCCGAGGATCCGGGTTCGTGGCCAGCCTCAGCTACCTAGTGAGGCACTCCACAACTTAGTGAGACCCTGTTTCAAAATAAAGAATAAAAAATAGGGCTGGGGGTGTAGCTCGGAGGTAGAATGCCCCTGAGTTCAATCCCCAGTACCGAAAAATAAAAAATAAAAATAGGACTGGGGGTGTAGATTGGAGGTAGAATGCCCCTGAGTTCAATCCCCAGTGCTGCATAAAAAAAAGGAAAAAATTCCAGCACCACAAAAGAAAATAAGGCCTAGGAGTGTAACTCAGAAATAAAGAGCCCCTGGATTCAATCTTTAGGCTGAAAAAAAAAAGAAAGAAAAGAAAAGGAAGGAGGTAGAAAGGAAGGAAATAAAAATTTAACTCAGAAATTCTGTGTACTTCTCCAAACCTATCACACCCAGATTTCTGAAAAATCCGTAAATCTACCTGGCGCACTGTTAATTGTCCCATCAATGACAAATTAAAGCAAGAGAGATATAATATCTTGAGAAATCTACAATAGCAGATCTTCCAGCATTATCTACTGATCAAACAAGGGAAACCATGTCAAGGATTTGGGAAATGATCAGGCCACCTAAACTGTCTTGTCTTGTGCTCACAGTGCGGCTGTCATCCTCACATACTCACTTTACCCAGTTTCTTTTAAAAGACAAGCCCTAGCCGGGCGTGGTGGTGCATGCTTGTAATCGCAGGACATGGGAGGTGGAGACAGGAGGATTGAGGGTTCAAAGCCAGACTCAGCTACTTAGTGAAGCTCTCAGCAACTTAGTGAGACCCTATTTCAAAAAAAAAAAAAAAAAAAGAATCAAAGCCGCATGTAATGATAAATGCTTGTAATCCCAGTACTTGGGAAGCTGAGACAGGAAGATCTGGGTTTTCAGCCAGCCTCAGCTACTTAGTGAGGCCCTCTGCAATTTAGTGAGATCCTGTTTCAAAATAAAGAATAAAAAATAGGGCTGGGGTGTAGCTCAGAGGTAGAGTGCCCCTGGGTTCAATCCCCAGTACTGCAATAAACTAAAATAAAATAAAGAATTAAAAATAGGGCCGGAGGTATAGCTTAGAGGTAGAATGCCCCTGAGTTCAATCCCTAGTCACATACAAAATTAAAAGAAGATGAGCCGTGAGCCCCCAAAGTGCGTACCCCTCTCCCTCCCTCTCATGAGATGACCCATTTCTCCCTTAAATATGTATTTGCTAGTTTCCTAAATAAACCTTTCCTGAGATAGGAGGATCTCAGGTTCAGGGCCAGCATATAGTATCTTAGAAAAATCCTGTTTCAGAATTTAAGAGAGTAAAAATAGAGTTGGGTGTAGCTCAGAGATAGAATCCCCCTGGGTTCAATCCCCAGTACCACTGCTGGTCCCAAGTTGAGTTCCCAAGGTTCCCTCTGGGGACTCCTCAGGACCCCTGGGAGAAGCATCTCTTCTCCCATAATGCTAGCAAAAGCCTAAAGACCTGCTGTTGTCACCACTGCTGGGGATCAAACCCAGGGCCACATACATCCTCAGCAAGCACTCTACCACGGAGCTACATCACCAGTCCCTTCCCCTGCATTCTTTCTTCCTTCCTTCTTTTTTTTTTTTTTTTTTTTTTTTTTTTTGCAGTACTGGGGATTGAACCCAGGGACATTCTACTTCCGAGCTACACCCCCAGTCCTATTTTTTTATTTTTTATTTTTGGAACAGGGTCTCACTAAGTTGCAGAGTGCCTCACTAAGCAGCTGAGGCTGACCTCGAACTCAGCCTCCCAAATGCTGGGATTACAAGCGTGCGCCACCACGCCAGGCTCCTTCCCTGCAATCTTCAATTCTCCTTTCTTCCTTTCTGTCAATTACACACATAGGGAAAACACAGACTTCTTAAAAGAGTGGAAAGGGGTGTAAAATTTAACCCTGTCACACGATTACCCGAGTCAAATGTCCAGGCTGCCGCCTCTGTAGGACCAATATTAGTGAGATGAGCGTTGGTCGGAAGGAGTCAGGTGGATCCACGGCCGGCTAGGTCAGAGGCGAGAGCTTCTCCGAGCCCTGCCTTCCTGGGCCAGGGGCACCAAGGGTTTTCACGGGGCTTGGAGGAGCAGGGTTTTCCTCAACCATGGTATGTGTTCTCTCCAAAACATCACGATGAACTTCAAACTCCTATGTCTAGTTCCTACAGAGGTATGTTATTAAGTCCTCTGGTTTTTTCGAATCTAACATCCATGTGAAGCATCTCTTCAGCCAAAGGATTAGGGAGGAAGGAGAGAGGAGCAAAGGACAATTTCAAGGGATCCCTTGTTTCAACACTTGAATTGGTAACAAGGGATCCCTTCAAGCATGGGGAAAAAATGGCATATTTACCAATTCAATATATATTTACATATGCATATATACAATATACAATATGTGTGTATGTATGTGTGTGCATATAGGTTAGTGTTAAATACAATAATATAATAGGACTGGGGGTGTAACCCTCTGAGCTACACCCCCAGTCCTATTATTTTATTTTATTTTGAAACAGGGTCTCACTAATTGCTGAGGCTGGCCACAACCTGCAATACTGGGATTGCAAGCGTGTGCCACCATGCCCAGTTGGAATTTACTCTCTCTCTTTTTTTTTTCTTTTTTTTTTTTTTTTATTTTGCGGTACTGGGGATTGAACTCAGGGGCGTTCTACCTCCGAGCTATACCCCCAGCCCTATTTTTTATTCTTTATTTTGAAACCGGGTCTCACTAAGTTGCAGAGTGCCTCACTAGGTAGCTGAGGCTGGCCGCGAACCCAGATCCTCCGGTCTCAGCCTCCCGAATGCTGGGATTACAAGCGTGCGCCACCACGCCCGGCTCTCTTTTTTTTTTCTATAATGTGCTTTTATTGGTGCATTATAGTCTCACATCATAATGTAAATCATGTTGATAGTACATACATGTGCATAGCACCTGGTTGGAATTTACTCTATCTCAATTGATGTGAGGCCTCAGAAAGTTCTTTAGCAGGGCATTACATAATCTGACTTCAGGTGCAGTGGAACTCATACCATACATGGGTATTGAATCTATATAAATCGCATTTCACCTGGGCATGGTGGCACACTACTGTAATCCCAGTACTTGGGAGGCTGAGATAGGAAGATCACAGGTTCAAGGACAGCTTCAGCAACAGGGTGAGACTCTTACCAAACTAGAGAGACCTTGTTTCTAAACAAAAAATTTTTAAAGAGGGCTGGGGATATAGCTCAGAGGAAGAAAGGTAGAATGCCCCTGGGGTCAATCCCCAGCAACACACACACACACACACACACACACGGTTCAGCCAGGCCAACAGAGAATCCATAAGTCAGAGCCACCTGGGTCTTGCAAGAATGGGCTGAATTAGTGCCCCCACCTCCGTGCTCGGTCATTCGTTGGGAAAGCCCAAAGTCAGCATAGCCTTGAAAGAAACACACGTGATCCAGTGGGCAGCAGCAGCCGCGGCCATGGCCAATTTTGCTCCTCCTAGCAAGAGATCTAGTGATGCTTTCACAACAGCCATGCCCTCATATCCTAACACAATACCAATCATGTGTAAGGGCTCCGGACTCCTGAGTCATTCCGGGAGCCAGCTTCCTTATATCTATGACTCTCTTTCCTCTGGTGGACTAACATTCTCTCCATGTAGCTAGCAGGTGAGGACAGAACATAGGTGATGTATGGGAGGTTTCCATGAGTTTTACCTGGGCTTTGCTCATTCTACATTACGTTGCCCAAGACATAGTAGTCATATGGCCCTTCTTAGTTGCAAGAAGACTGAAAAATATAGACCAGCGAGAATTTGCATGAGGCAGACAAGGGGCTGAGCAATGTTCTAGTTTCAGTTTTGGAATACTGGTAGTAGACTGTGCTATTCACTATAGAAATCCGAGGCTGGGCATGGAGGTGCATACCTGTAATCCCAGCAGTGGGGAGGCTAAGACAGGAGGATCACAGGTTTGAGGACAGCCCTAGTGACTTAGTGAGACTGTCAGCAACTTAGCAAGACCCTGTTTCAAAATAAAAAACAGGATTGGGGGTGCAGCCAGGGGTAGAATGCCCCTGGGTTCAATCTTCAGTACCACAATAAATAAATAGAAATTAGAGGAGGAAGGTGACTTTGGAGGAAGTGGAGTTATGTAGTAGCCAGTTGGACATTTGAGTCTGGAGCTCAGGCAAGAGATTTGGGTTAGCCTTACTGTAGATGGTGGTTGAAGCCATAAATCACTCCAGAAATAGCACTACAAAAGAAAGTGACTAAGAACATAAGCCTGAGGAGCACTAAAATTTAAGGGATTATATGACTCAATGTCTATGTTTATTTCTTTTGGCTGGGGCGAGGGTGGGGGTACTGGGGATTGAACCCTGGGGATTCTACCTCCTACCTACACTCCCAGCTCCCAGCTCTATTTTACTTTTTTAGTTGCTGAGGGTCTCGATATATTGCTGAGGCTGGCCTCTAACCTGTGATTCTCCTGTCTCAGCCTCCCAAATACCAGGATTACAGGTGTGCACTATTACACCCAGCTCTCAATGTCTGTTTCAATCTCCTTTAAGTGTGTGCCTTTTTTTTTTTTTTTTTTTTTTTTGCGGTACTAGGGATTAAACTCAGGGGCATTCTACCTCCGAGCTATACCCCCAGTCCTATTTTTTATTCTTTATTTTGAAACAGAGTCTCAATAAGTTGCGGAGTGCCTCACTAGGTAGCTGAGGCTGGTCTCGAACCTGGAACCTCCGATCTCAGCCTCCCGAATGCTGGGATTACAAGCGTGTGCCACCACGCCTGGCTTTTTTTTTTTTTTTTCTTTACTGCAAAGCTTAACAGTCCCAAACTACATTTCCCAGGCTCCTTGTAGCCAGGGTTTTCAAGGATGAGAACTAGACACCGTCATGTGAGGCTCCTATTTCAGAGCTGAGTACGTGGGGGACAGGCGGGGCAGGCTTCGTCCTGGGAGCTGATGTGGAGGACAGCAACACGGGATCTTGAGCTGGCAGTGCAGAGGCAGTTTCTTAATCAGTAGGCACTTCCTGATTGTGCCCAAGCAACGACTCCCCTGGCAACTCAGTTCTGAGTGTGGATTTATTCCTAGTAATCTATCCTAGAGCCCACTTCTTCAGCTCTCCCACTGATTCTGTAAGCTGATGAAAACCCCCACAGTTATCCCTGTCCGTTTAAGCTAAGATGGATTCTGCTGTTGATACCTGAACCATGACCAATATAGTCAGAGAAACTTGAGCCTTTGAAAGAGGCCAAGAAGGAGAAGCCAGAAAAGTAACAGCAAACCAGAATGTACTGCAACCCTGCAATCAAGGCAAGGGAGAGTTTCAGTAAGTGGCCAGAGCTGGGCATGATGGTGCCCACGTGTAATCCCAGCTACTTGGGAGGCTGATGCAAGAAGATCACAAGTTTGAGGCCAGCCTGAGCAACTTAGAAAGACCTTGTCTATAAATAAATAAATAAATAAATAAATAAATAAATAAATAAATAAATAAATAAATAAAATAGATAAACAAATATAAAGGGCTGGGAATATAGCTCAGTGGTATATTGAATTCAATCCCCAATACTACAGAAAACAATGGAAAAAACATGGTCAGCCATGAAACACTGCAGAGAGACCTCAACAGATGGAAATGGAGGTAACAGTGAGATAGCCAGAAAGTCTCAGACAATCCTGCAGGGCAGTTTCAGTGGCATAGAAGGGGAGAAGCTATATTGCAGGAGGTTCAAAAGATTCTTCTACTTTATATGGGTTCCATTACCACTCAGATGCTGACTACACAATTTGAGAGTTACAGGAAGGTTATTCCATTGCTTAGTTCTACTCCCAAAATCCAACATGGTGGTCCAATCCAGATGTTGTAGGAATTTGTCTTCTGGCATCATTTATTTATAGGAGCTCTATCTCCAGCAATAGCATTTGTCAGTTCTGCAGAATAATTCTCCAAACTTTCTTTTTTCTTTTTGATAGAGGTTTATTTAGGAAAGTAGGAAATACACCTTCCAGGGATAATGCAGACCATCTCAAGGAGAGAGACACCTTTAGGGGTTTCGAGCTCTTCTTTTATAGGGGCTTTCATGAGGGCTGGGCAGGAGGAGTTGTGTGAGAATGAGCTTAGTCCGGTCCTCCCAAGTCAGTTTCTGGGGTTCTGCTCATCCTTAGGCTGATTGAGGTCTTCATTATCTGACCGAGGTTTCTCAAGATAGCATTTCCAGTAAATCAAGAAGCCTGATTATTTGACCTCGGCCACTAGAGTATCCTTTGTTTCTGGAACCAGGCTGTAGGACCAAGAATCCTACAACATTTTAAGGGGTTTTCTTATATTATTCAAAGTCCATGCTTCGGAAGTGCTTTCATGGGTCGCCAAGAGATGTCACAGGGGAAGGGTCAATTTCTCAACTCAGGATCAGCGGGGTCCTTGGCTTACATGATGGAAAAGAATTTCAGCATGAGCCAGCAAAGATGTGGACAGCGGTTTATTTAGGAAAGTAGGAAATGAACATTCAAGGAAGAATGCAGGCTATCTCAAGAGGGAGAGGGACCCCAAATTTCCATTTTTAAAAGAAAATAAGGTCTTTAGTAAGTAGGCATACTAATTAGCCTGCCTTCTGCATGTGCAGAATGGTGCACGTCAGACCCAGGCCCAAATCCTAATTTTGCCTCCAGTTAGCTATATGACCTTGGGCAAGCTAGCGGCACTTAGCTTCCTCCTTTACAAAATAGGTATAATGCTATCAATGTCACAGAGTGGTTCTAATGATTTACTGAGGTATGTAAGGCATTTAACACAGGGACTTGGCAAGTCAAAAGCACTGGGTACATTTTATAAGTGGTTAAAAATATCTTTTGGAAGGTAATGCCCATTACTGCTTGTTTTGTAGAGTTGCTGGCCAAATGAGATAATGCACAGAAAAGACAAATGTAAGATCTATTACTGGGATGAAAATATGCCACATGGAAGGTCTTACCTTAAACCCCAAATTCACCGAGTTCCCTGACAATTGGATTGTGCGGTGGAGTCGGTGGGGAGGGCCAGGCCAGCACAAAGAGGAGAAGCTGAAAATGAAGCACCATTTTTGAACGGTTCTCCCTGGGGCTGGCCCTTGTTACAATAATAGACAGCCTACCATAAAGGGGCACTTGATTAATACAGGCCTGATGGGGGAAAAAGACAATCTGCACCTGGTGGAGCTGGGGGAATGGACAGGATAAAGGGAGCAGAAGATATATTGCTGGAAATCAGGTAAAAGACTCATATATCAAAAAGCCCGCCTTCTGCCTGGCTTCAGAGCCAAGCCCCCCCTCCCCTCCCAGCATGCTTCCCTCTGGGCCTTTGCAGAACACACTCACGAACGGTGCAAAGTAAGAATTCAAATTAGTGCACTTGGAAATAAACCACCTACTCGTACAGACAGGAAAAGCAGAAATCCCCGGAGGTGGGCATGTGAGCTCCTTGGGTCCCCACCTGGCTCAGCCCTTCCCTTGGCCCCCTACCCCTACAAAGAAGTAGAAATAAATGCTATTGTCTCTAGTCCCCCTCCTTTCCTACTCCTTCCTCCAAAAACACATCAATAAAAGCCCCAACTGGTGACCAAAGGGAACCACTGACAGCACTCTCCATTCCCCCTCGCATTTACTTTGTCTTTATTCCTCTTAGCGACTAAACTTTGCAGAGGGAATGAGTTTTTCACTGCAGGTTGTTAAATGTTTTCAGTTCCCAGTGTTATAATCAGCAACCATCCATCTCCTCTGCGAGCTTATTCTGTGAGGTGGAGAATGGAAAGCTTGTTAGGATTCCAGATCAGGCTTCCTTCTGCAGCTGGAGGCACCGCCTCTACTCACCCTGCTGCTCAGAAAGGCAGAACGGGGCACATGGGCGGAGGCGGTGTGACCAGCTCTGCCACCTACCAAACAGGTGGCCATGCAGGTCGAGTCAGTCTGCCAAGAAGGATGGTCTTGGGTACTGGCCCGGGGAGGCTTAGTAAATCCCTTCTGATTGATTACTAACCTCTGAGACCTCACAGGCTATAATTTCCCAAGTCAGACCTGTTATTACAAATGAGCAACCTGATAATCACTACCCACGCCCAGGTGTTCCGAAGTAGAGTGTAAGCTCGTACTACAGAAAACGACAAGGCGCTGTTTGCCCAGCAAAGACATTCGGTGGAGCAGGTCGACATGCACACTTCGTCCCACCTTCCTCCCTCTTCCCACAGCACCCTATCGAACCCCCTGCGAGCCACCAAATTGTGCTCATATCATGGCTGCCATTTTATAGGCTGTGCTCAAGTTTTTAAAAGATTATTTAATTACATCTTATTCAACCCCATGAGTTTGTACATTTATATTAACACGTACTGTATGCCTGACACTGTGGGGTGAGGTATGGATTGAAATACTGGGTCTGAGCCAGGTGTGGTGGTGCACGCTTGTAATCCCAGTACTTGGGAGGCTGAGACAAGAGGATCCGGGTTTGAGGCCACCCTAAGCTACTTAGTGAGGTCCTCTGAAACTTAGTGAGACCCTGTTTCAAAATAAAGAATAAAAATAGGGCTGGGGTGTAGCTCGGAGGTAGAATGCCCTTGGGTTCAATCTTCAGTGCCACACACACACACACACACACACACACACACAAGAAAACCTGGGTCTGCCTTGAAGGTACATTCAACAGAGTTGTAGACACTAGAACCTTTATTTTAGCCAGGCGTGGTGGCGCACGCTTGTAATCCCAGCATTCGGGAGGCTGAGACCGGAGGATCCGGGTTCGTGGCCAGCCTCAGCTACCTAGTGAGGCACTCCACAACTTAGTGAAACCCTGTTTCAAAATAAAGAATAAAAGAATAGGGCTGGGGGTGTACCTCGGAGGTAATATGCCCCTAAGTTCAATCCCCAGTACCGCAAAGAAAAAAAAAAAGAACCTTTATTTTTTCCACAGTGACAACTAAGGGCAGCAGGTTAGAGTGTCTGGGTTTCCCTCCCCTCCACTCCAGACTCTCAAAGATCACAGACCATCTTTCATCTCACTCTTTTGCTTTGGGGGAAGATTGAAACCTTTAGCTAATATTTCTACATTCTTGGAATTTGAACCTCACAGGGAACTTTTTTTTTTTTTAATGCTTATCAACTATACAGAATGGTGGGTTTCACTGTGGCATACACACATATACATCAAAATGTGATTTGGTCAATTTCACTCCCCAAGATCTCCCCTCCCCTTTCCTCCCTCTTCTCTCCAATTTCTTTTCTCTACCCTGGATTCCCTTCTACTTTCATGGTGATCTTTTTCCCTCCTCCCCCCTGCCTTCTCTAGTTTCCATATATGAGAGAAAGCATACAATACTTTTCTAAGTCTGACTCACTTCACTCAAAATTATATTCTCCAGTTCCATCCACTTTCCTGCAAGTGACAGAATAATGTTCTTCTTTATGGCTAAATAAAACTCCATTGCACAAGCCAGGTGTGGTGGCTCAGAACTGTAATCCCAGTACTTGGGAGACTGAGACAGGAGGATCACAAGTTCAAGGCCAGCCTCAGCAACTTTGTGTGACCCTATTAAAAAAACAAATAGACAAATAAATAAATAAAAAGGGTTGGGGGTGTAGCTCAGAGATAGATGCCCTTGGGTTCAATCCCCGGGGGGGAAAAAAAAAAAAAAAAAACAAGCAAAAACCCTTCCATTGTACGTATATGCCATATTTTCTTCATCTAGTCATCTGTTGATGACACCTTGGCTAATTTCATAACTTGTTTATTCACAGGGAACTTTGCCTGATGAACCTCTTCTTTCATTGTCAACCTCCTTCTGCTGCCCCAGAAACAAGTTCAAATCTAGCCCATTCCTAGAGTTCCTTCTCTACCTTCAGTTTCTCTTGGGACACAGTGCTTCATCTTTCATTCATGTGACCAGTCTTTTTTCTCTGGAGGCATAAAAACAAACAAGGCCTTCTTAGTTGTTGGCTTTGTGGTGCCCATTGTGGGGCTGAGGTAGCACCTTGGATCAGGCGACTGTTGTTGTCCCCACTTTCCTTATCATGCAAAAGTTCCTGGAAGAAGACGAACCCCTTCTTTATTTTATGACTTTGACTCTTGCAGCTCCTCAGCAATAGCCATCTGTGAGCTGTGGCTTCCCCAGGGCTAAATGTCTAGGCCTCGTCCTCACTCACCACAGGCCTCTGGCTGGATGTGATGCCTGGATCAACTCTGGCCATGGGGACAGAAGGGAACTGGCTCCTGTTCCAGATGAGCCACCTACCAGTTACGTGGCCTGGGTGAGTCACATATTCTCTTCAAGACTGAGTTTACCCTGAGCTTCTGTTAACCAGAAAAAATAATGTCTATAGAGCAGGTTTATTGTGAGGATTAAATGAGATATTGCAGGAGAATTTCCCATCACATGGTAGATGCTAAACAAGTATCAGTCACCTTTCTGTAGATGACACTACACATTCTTAGCTCATTGCCTGTTTCTCTGACCATTTCACCTGGAATTTCTTTGCTGGCTCTTGGTCTCCCCTATCCTCCTGAAGTGTAGACATTACTTAATAGAAATGTTTTGGGGTGGGTCATCCAGGATCCCCCTCGCCAAAATTCCAGGGAAAGTACAAGACAAAATTCCAGGAAAAGTTCAGAGAGTCTACCCTTTCCCAACCTCCAGATTCATCCCTCATACCCAATCCCTCATACCTCATACTTGAATCCAACATGACTTCCGTACTTCTTTGCTTATGTTACCTTTGTTTTTTTTTTTTTTTTTTTTTTGGTGGTAGTGGTACTGGGAATTGAACCCAGGGGCATTCTACCTCTGAGCTACACCTCCAGTGGCTTTTGTAAAGCAGATCTGGGATGACTTGTGACTCAGGAGGCCTGATCAATTACAGCCTTGCATTCTTCTGGACAAATAGTGATTGGTTTGAGAGGGGCCACAGAACTCCTCAGAGTCACTAAGACTCCATGAAATGTCTGCTGAGACTTCTGGGAGTCAAGCAAGCATTTTTCCCTCACTGAGCTTGCATGTGCAAAGATATAAGACCAGAAGTTACTGCAGCCATCTTGCTGCCATGAGGGATACCCAACCCATGAATGGAACTAAGCCAGGGGAAGCAGAATCCAAGGGTAGGGAAAGAAAACATGGGTCCTGGTAACATCTT
The DNA here is from genome assembly GCA_004027655.1 of Graphiurus murinus. Classification (NCBI taxonomy): domain Eukaryota; kingdom Metazoa; phylum Chordata; class Mammalia; order Rodentia; family Gliridae; genus Graphiurus; species Graphiurus murinus. Next base: position 23,544 of record PVLC010013168.1, on the reverse strand, counting down.
TTGGGTCTCTACATCAAGTCATACTTGAATCCAACATGACTTCTGTACTTCTTTGCTTATATTACTTTTTTTTTTTTTTTTTTTTTGGTGGTAGTGGTATGGGGATTGAACCCAGGGGCATTCTACCTCTGAGCTACACCTCCAGTTATATTTTTTTTATTTTTATCTTGAAACAGGGTCTCGATAGGTCGATGAGAGTCTCACTACTTGCTGAGACTACCCTCGAACCTGTGACCCTCCTTTCTCAGCCTCCTATGTACTGGGATTACAGGTGTGCACCACCACGCCTGGCTTCATTAACTCCTTTTTTGCCTAAGCTACTTGAATTATATTTTCTGTTGCTTGTAAGCAAAGGAGTTTTAACTGAGAAATGTGCTAACATTCACTTCTTGTCTATGCAACAAATGTTTCTTAAGCATCTTCTGTGTACCAAGGACTGTGCCAGGGACTGGAGATGTAACAGCAGCCCAGGCTTCGTCCCTGCCCTCAAGAAGCTAATATTTTAGTAAGAGAAAAGTAAATAGGCAATGACAGTACAGTGCCATCAGAATTATAGAAAGGGGCTCTGGAGCCGGGCGTGGTGGCGCACACTTGTAATCCCAGCATTCGGGAGGCTGAGACCGGAGGATCCAGGATCGCGGCCAGCCTCAGCTACCTAGTGAGGCACTCCGCAACTTAGTGAGACTCGGTTTCCAAATAAAGAATAAAAAATAGGGCTGGGGGTATAGCTCGGAGGTAGAATGCCTCTGAGTTCAATCCCCAGTACCGCAAAAAAAAAAAAAAAAAAAAAAAAAAAGTAAATAGGCAATGACAGTACAGTGCCATCAGAATTATAGAAAGGGGCTCTGACAGTGTGCTCTAGAAACACCAAGATAGGACACTGAACTGGCATCAGGGAATCATGGGAGACTCTACATGGAAATTGAAAAATACAAGGCCAAGCAATGATGAGGGGAGAGGTGGGGGGTGCCACATGGGAAAATGGATAGCAAAGGCTCAGAGAAAACAGAGCACAGGCATTAGTTTAATAGCATTCAGGGAGAAGGTCAATCAAGACTTTAGGGAGGAAACAGGCGTGGTGGTGCACGCTTGTAATCCCAGTACTTGGGAGGCTGAGACTGGAGGATCACAGGTTTGCAGCCAGCCTCAGCTACTTAGTGAGGTCCTCTGCAACTTAGTGAGACCCTGTTTCAAAATAAAGAATAAAAAATAGGGCTGGTGTTGTAGCTCAGAGGTAGAATGCCCCTGGGTTCAATCCCCAGTACCACAAAAAAAGAAAAAAAAAAAGACACAAAAAAAAAAATAAAAAATAGGGCTGGGGCTGTAGCTCGGAGGTAGAATGCCCCTGGGTTCAATCCCCAGTACCACAAAAAAAAAAAAAAAAAAGAAAGAAAGAAAAGACTCTAGGGAGGTAAGCAAGAGCTAAACCATGGAAGACCTTCTAAGCTTAAAGAGTTTCAGGGATAATTTGATTGACTGATTAATTGATTGTGGTTCTGGGGATTGGATCCAGGAGAATGCTACCTCCAAGCTACACCCTCAGCACTTTTTAATTTTTTGTCTTGAAACAGGATCTCACTAAGTTGCTGAGATTAGTCTCAAACCTGCAATCTTCCTGTCTCAGCCTCCCAAGTACTAGGACTCTAGGCATGTTCCACCGTGCCCAGCTCTCAGTTGTAATTTTAAAGGCTTTTTAAAGGGAAGTATGTGGAAATCATCACCTATTGCTATATACACAAATGTGCCACCCACGACCACAGCTGTAAGTGCCATCTTCTAGGTAGACGATGTCTGAATCTGTGCCTCAGGTCTCTGATCATGTGGATTCCTATGGAAACGTCAGGTGAGCCTCCATCTCTCCTCTTCTTTCTCACTCTGCTGGAGTCCCCAGATTCAGTAACCGCGTTGCCTTCTTTCCAGTCACTGTCTCTAAAGTCCCGACTCATCTTTCTTCCTTCCATTCCATTCCCTATACCATAATCAGCTGTTGCCAAATCACAGCACGTCTATTTGCAGAATGTCTCTTTCTTTTTATGTGAACTGAGAGAGCTATATTTTTAATTTCCCAGAAAGTTTTCCCGTCCTCCTTCTTCCGAGCCCGGGACTATGACTCAGGCCTGGCTCCTGGTAGTGTCTGTGGAAGACAGACTCCAAGGTGTCCTCCTGCTCCAGTCCCAGGTGCTGGTATTCATATCTTTTTGTGATCCTCTCTCCTTGAGTATGGGGGAATTATGACATACTTTTTAAATATATATTTTGATTGGTGCAATGTAGTTATACATCTTATTGAGATTCAAAGTGATATAAACATGCATACACACACCTTGGCGTATTTCCTTCCATATATCCCCCTGGCCCCCCGCTCCCCCATTCTACCACCCGGTACATGTTAGTAGGAGTGAAACCTTGTACAGAGGTAACCTTAATTGAACTGTTCTCTTCCTCAATCCTCCTTTTCCCCCTCCCCACCTCTTCCCCAATCCCCTTTCATTATTTTCCTAGTTTCTCTTTTCTCTCCTCATTTGACTGAATTCTCTTTTTGCTTCCTATTTTTATTCTAGCTTCCTCATATGAAAACAAACAAACAAACATACAACCCTTGACTTCCTTGACTTTTTTTTTTTTGCGGTACTGGGGATTGAACTCAGGGGCATTCTACCTCCGAGCTATGCCCCCAGCCCTATTTTTTATTCTTTATTTTGAAACCGAGTCTCACTAAGTTGTGGAGTGCCTAACCCTTGACTTTTTGTTGTTGTACTAGGGATTGAACTCAGGGCATTCTACCTCCAAGCTATACTTCCGGCCCTACTTTTTATTCTTTATTTTGAAACAGGGTTTCACTAAGTTGCAGAGGGCCTCACTAAGTAGCTGAGGCTGGCCTCGAACCTGTGATCCTCCTGTCTCAGCCTCCCAAGTACTGGGATTACAAGTGTGCACCACCATGCCCAGCTTCTAATTGTGTTTTAAATACCATCAGCCCTTCATATCTATGGGTTGCGTATCTACTGATTCAACCACTTACAGATTGAAATTATTTAAAAAAAAAAAAAAATCTCAGGGAGAGAGCTGGGCGTGGTAGGACACACTTGTAATCCTAGTTTCAAAGCCAGCCTCAGTAATTTATGAGGTTCTCAGCATCTTACTGAGACCCTGTTTCCAAATAAAAAGTTACATAGGTCTGAGGGTGTAGCCTATGTAAGACACACACACACACACACACACACACACACACACACACACACACCAAAAAAAAAAAAAAATCTCAGGGAGCCAGGCATGATGGTGCATGCCTGTAATCCTAGTATTTGAGAGGCTGAAATAGGATGATCACAGGTTCGAGGACAGCCTCAACAATTTAGCTAGACCCTCAGAAACTTAGTGAGACTGTTTCAAAATAAAAAGGGCTCGAGGTGTAGCAAAAACAAACAATCCAAAAACCTCAGATAGAGCTGGGCATGGTGGTACATGTAGGTAATTCTAGTATTTGGAAAGCTGAAACAGGAGAATCACAGGTTAGGTGTTAGCCTTTGCAACTTACTGAAACCCTGTTTCAAAATAAAAAATTAAATCAGCCTGAGGTACAGTTCAGGGGTAGAATGTCCTTGGGTTCAATCCACAGTACAAAAAAAAAAAAAAAATCAAAAAGTTTCAAAAAGCATCATTCAAATTTGCCACACACTGAGCACTGCACTGAACTCACACGACAAAGTCACAGGTAGGTGGACACTGCTGTAGCCCCGGCCATTTCACAGATCCTGTTTTTCCTTAGCTTTCCATACACTGTGTAGTTTGTCCTACTACTGAATATGTGGATGTTTTTTCTCGTCATTATTCCCTAAACAAGACTGAATAACAATTTATATGTCATTAACATTGTACTAGCTATCATAAGTCATCTAGAGTCAAGTTAAAGTATATGAGAAGATGTGCATAGATTATATGTAAATATTATGCCATTCTATATAAGGGACTTTAGCATCTGCAGATTTTGGTATCCATAGGATGGGGTGGGGGGGGTGAGGCTTGTTCAGGGACCAGTTCCCCTTGGATACTGAGAAATCACCATATTGGGTACCCCTGTACTTCTAAGGAACCTCCCTAGGGGGAGTAACTGATTAGTCCAAGTATATCCCACCCCCTTCTCCCTCAGTATGGGGGATTGAACTCAGGGGCTTGTGTATGGTAGGCAATTACTCTACCACTGAGCTGCACCTCCATTTATTTATTTATTTATTTATTTATTTATTTATTTATTTATTTATTTATTTATTTTTGTGGTGCTGGGGATTGAACCCAGGGGGCATTCTACCTCCAAGTTACATCCTCAGCCCCATTTTTAAATTTTTTTTTCTTAAATTTTGAAACGGGATCTCACTAGGTTGATGAGAGTCTCACTACTTTCTGAGGCTGTCCTCCAATCTGTAATCCTCTTGTCTCAGCCTCCCAAGTACTGGGATTATAGGCGTGCGTTACTATGCCCTCCTCTTTTTTTTGTTTTATGACAAGATCTTGCTAAGTTGCCCAGGGTGACCCCAAACTTCTGATTGTCCTGCCTCCGTCTTCGGAGTAGTTGGAGTCACAGGCATGCTGCCATGGCCAGCCCAGGTCAGTCTTGTTCGTGCAGTTTACCTCACCAGTGGTTGGCTATGCTAACATTTGTATACGATACAACCCTAACCAATGAAATCTAAAAAAATACTTCCTGGAAGCTTTCCTCACCCTAAATATGGATGAAAGTTAAGACTTGCTTCCTCCTGCCCTGAACTTGGTTACACGAGGAGATGGTTCTTGGAAATGTAGCAACCATCTTGCCATTAAAGTCAAGTCAAGTGACTAGCAGAGCGGGGCGATGTGGCACATGCCTACAATCCCATTACTTCAGAGGCTGAGACAGGAGGACCACAGGTTCAAGGCCAGCCTCAGCAACTTAGTGAGACTCTGTTTCAAAATTTTAAAAAAGGGGGAGCTGGAGGGGGGTGTGCTTGGAGGTAGAATGCCCCTGAGTTCAATTCTCAGAACCAAAGAGAGAAAGACTATCAGAGAAACCTACTAGGGACTGTGACATTATTGTCGCCCTATTAACCCACCTCAGAACTTCTTATAAGTAGAATTCTGCATCATCCTCGTTATTTAAACCACTTTTAGCCTGCAGCCCCCAGGCAAAAGCACTCAGACTGAAATACTGCCAAAAGTTCAGAACAAAGAACTGGCACGTCACCCAAGCAATGCCTCCCGGCGCTTTTGCCTGACTGATGTCCAGATTCTGGACAAAGTCCACTGGGCATGTGACGTCGGGGGAGGAAATGAGCCCCAGACTCCTGGAAGCTGTCTCTGTCACCACGCTCAGAAGCCTGGGCTCAGGAAGGAAGGAGGCCAAAGGCATGGCGAGAAGGAGGACTTGCAGTGATGAGTCCCCAGACCATCACGGAGGCTTCTGCGCGCTGAGGCTCACTTCTTCTGCTTCCTCTCAGCAATAAACATCACTCTTTTGCTCCTGTGAGTTTGAGTTGAATTTCCATCACTTGCACTCAGAGATCCCAAGTAACACACTTCCTCTTTGCCCCTTTAGTTCCTGCAGGGCCCTGGCCTCACTTGTTACCAACACCAGTTGATCTCTTTCTAGCCCTTCCAGACGTTCTTCGGATCTGTTTACACCATTTCCCTCCTGAAAGCCCCCAGAGCACCTCAGAGAAGGCGGCTTGAGAGCAGAATTCTTCAACATTCCCATCTCACTCCAAACTACCTTTCACTATCTTCTGTCACAAGGTTTCTGCAAACTTTTTTTTTTTTTTTTCAGTACTGGGGATTGAACCCAGGGGCATTCTGCCTCCAAGATACCCCCCTTCCCTTTTTTTTTTTTTTTTTTATTTTGAAACTGGGCCTCGCTAAGTAGTTGAGGCTGGCTGCGAACACATGATCCTCCTGTCTCAGCCTCCCAAGTACTGGGATTACAAGCATGCATCACCACACCCAGCTTGATCTTTCATTTTTTACCATCACCCACAGTAAAAAACATTATATATGCAGGCATTTAACACTTTATTTGTCATTCATTCATCCATGCATCCATCCATGCATCCATCCATCCATCCATTCATTTACTTATTTTGGTACTGGGGATTGAACCCAGGGGCATTCTACCTCCAAGCTACACTCCCAGCCCTTTTTGGTTTTTATGTTGAAACAGGATCTCCCTAGGTTGCTGAGGGTGCCCTCAAGCCTACAATCCTCCTGTCTCAGCCCCTCAAGTATTGGGATTTAAAAGTGTTAAATAAGCCAGGCATGGTGGTGAACACTCAACTTATTTAAACTTAAATTCAACCAATGCAAAAGCATTAAACCTTACTTGAGATGCACAATAGTAATAAGGTTTCCCTTCTGTCTTTAATTTAATTCCAAAAATCAGTTGTTTAGTGACTTACTTGAATTGTGTGTGTGTGTGTGTGTGTGTGTGTGTGTGTGTGTGTTACTGGGGATGGAACCCAGGAGCATTCTACCTCCACGCTATACCCCCCAGACCTATTTTTTATAGTTTGTTTGGAAACAGGGTCTCACTAAGTCATGGAGAGTCTCATTAAGTTGCTGAGGCTGGCTTTGAACATGCGATCCTCCTGTCTCAGCCTCCCAAGTACTGAGATTACAAGCGTGCACCACCATGCCTGGCTTACTTGAATATTTTTTAAAGTCCCAATTCTGTCTGTTACATATGTGAGCAGGAAGTAAAGTATCATTTTCAATAGAAATGAATATACTTACAGATTCAAAGTTTTCCCCAAGAAGAGCTCATCTTATGATTTAATTCAAAAGAAGCCAGTAGAAAAGGTTCCAGCAAGTTGCCTGAAATATATCAGGTCCCTATACTTGGAATAAATTAAGTGAATATGAAAGTTTGCAAGACTGTCCATATAACAAGTCCCAGTTGAGATGAGTTGGCTTGTCGTTTATCCATATTCTTAGCACTGCCAATCTCTGTTATGAGTACATCTCTCTACCTTCCTTTAACATCTTGTATCCTTTCTCCAGAGATTCTGCCAGGCTCAAGCTACTATTCTCTTTGAAATATATTTTTTAGCTTTTTATTCTGAGATACTTGTAGATTCACATACAATTGTAAAAAATGAGTATGTATATATATGTTTATTTATTACTACTACTATTATTATTATTATTATTATTATTATTATTATTATTATTTTATTTTTCTTTTTGTAGGGCTGGGAATCAACCCTAGGGATTCATGTATGCTAGTCCAGCACTACTGTTGCATCAGGTCCCCGGCCCCAATTGTAAGAAATGATACAGAGAGATCTCATGTACCCATCACCTGGTTTCCTCCAATGGTAAAATACCTAATTCTAGTACAATATCACAACCAGGAAACTAAGATTGATACAACCCACTCACCTTGATCAAATGTCACTAGTATGTACCCTTTTGTGTGTTTGTATGTAGTGCTATAGGATTTATTGCAGGTATAGACTGGTGTGACTACCATCATAATCAAGATACATAAAAGTCCCAGGCATGGTGGCACATGCTTATAATCATTACTTGGAAAACCAAGACAGGAGGATCACAGGTTTGAGGCCAGTCTCAGCAACTTAGTGAGACCCTGTTTCAAAATAAAAAATAAAATAGGGCTGGGGATGTAGCTTGGAGGTAGAATGCTCCCTAGGTTCAATCGCTTGTGCTACCCTTCTATAACCGCAACCACTTCTTGCCTTTCCCCCAGCCCTAACCCTTGGCATCCACGAATCTGCTCTCCATTTCTATAATTCCACCACTTCAATTATATCATATAATTGGATGATTCAGGAAATCACTTTTGAGGTTTCCTTTTCTCACTCACATGATTGCCTTAAGAACCAACCAAGTTTTTGCCTAGATTAATGGTTTATTCTTTTTTCATTGCTGAGTAGTATCCATGATATGGACATACCATAGTTTGTTTAACCACATTTTAATTGAAGGACATTTGAGTTGTTTCCAGTTTGGGGGTATCATCCATAAAGCTTCTATAAAGAACAAAAGTAGACCAAACAAATGCTGGTTGCAGCTCACTAAGTTGATTTCATGACCAACTAATAAGCATGACTGGCAATTTTAAAAGAAATCTACAAAGCCAGGCATGGTGCTGCATGCTTGTAATCCCAGTACTTGGGTGGTTGAGACAGGAGGATCACAGGTTTGAGGACAGCCTCAGCAAGTAGTGAGACTCTCATCAACCTAGCCAGACCTTATAAATAAAAGTAACAATAAAAATAAAAATAAAAATAGGGCTGGGGGTGGAACTTGGAGGTAGAATGCCCCTAAGTTCAATCCCCAGTACTAAAGATAAATAGATAAATGAAGACTTGGTTTACTAGACAGCACTAGCCTTGTTCTCAAGCCACACGACAGGTCTTGCTTTCCTCCCTCGTGGCTTGTAAGATTTCTCTATTTCTGTTTAGGCTTTCAGGCTGTCCTTTGTGTGATTCCTGAAGCACATTTGTCTCTCAAAGGCCTACTGATTAGTATATAAAGAATGTGTTTGACTACAAATCACAGAAAATGTGACTACAGTATCTTTAAAAAACATAAATAAATAAAATAAATAAAAAGGCTTTTTTTTTTCTCCTTCCCTAACAGGTGTTCCCAAGAGTAAGATTTGACATACATTTCTAAAAAAAGGCCAGAGAGTAAACATTTGAGATTTTGCACGCCAGGAGGCAAAACTGAAGATCTTATATAGTCACTTATATAACAGAAAACAAAACTCCTTCCCTGCCCCATTTACTTGAGGTGGGCCATGGGGTGGTGGGCACCCTTTGCATTCAGTTGCCTCCCCTCGGAGACATTCTTGGAAGAACGAGCTTACTGGCCCAAGGAGGAAGGGCCTGGCCAGCTGAGTGGTCCTGGAGATGGTAACTCCCATGATCAGTTTCACTCTCTGCCTTGAAATCCAGAGTCCTATGTGTACCCCTCTCTTCCTGGCCAGCCCAGCCACTTCAATTTGGGCAGCTGACCAAGGCAAGGTGGCTTGAAGAATAACCAACTTCTGGACTGAAGGACCATCACTCAGTGCCCAGCAGTGAAGTCCAATGTGTTGGTGTCGATCACCTGGTCCTCAGGCACTGGCGCTACCAAACTATTCACTGGGAGGCAAGTGCTTGGAGCAGCAGGTCAGTAGGGGCAGAGAAGGATGCCCTGGCTTAGTGTCCATAGCTCACAGTGCTAGCCTGCCCAGGCAGTGCCCCTGAACCGCATAAACACATTCAGTACAGGGGTTGTAGCTTGCCAACCCTTGTGTAGAGCAAGGGCATTGCTGGTTAGTGCTTGGGTGGCTTACAGACACCAGGACTGTGACCTCTGATTCTATTGGTCTTTTCCTCACAATCTCAAGGTGACTACTTCAAGTCCAACCATCGAATTTACATTCAAGTCCAGGAAGAAAAATAGAAGGGACCATGACTGTCTCCTTTACTACCAAAAGCTTCTCCAAAAGCTATATCCAGTAGATTTTCCTTAAGGCGCATGGACCAGAACTAGGTTTATGGTTCCTGTCTCAGTCATTGTCTCTCAAGATGGTGTTCTGTGTACAAATGGCAGTACTGGGTTTACACAGTCCTCCCTAAGCGGAGGATGCAGAGGAGAAGTGAACCTCTTGACTGATGATTCGTGCCCATCCTGGAGAAAACACCAAATGGTCCAGTTTGGGTTACATCTCCATCTCTGAACCATGGGAGTAACTCTTGCCAGCCCGAGCCCAGCTCCTTCCCATACACAAGGGAATAAGATTACCAGCACTGCCAGGTGAGGGGCATGAACGTGCCAACAAGTAATAGACATGCACTCTGGAATGGAGTGATACAGCTTTACCAAATTAAAATGTGACTATGAAGTCACCATATATAAGATTTTAATGGATTTTTTTTTTTCTTTTTGTAATGAGGATTGAACCCAGGGGCATTCTACCTCCAAGTTACACCTCCACCCCTATTTTATTTTTATTTCGAAACAGGGTCTCACTAGGTTGATGAGAGTCTCACTACTTGCTGAGGGTGTCCTCGAACCTATGATCCTCTTGTCTCAGCCTTCCAAGTACTGGGATTATAAGTGTGTGCCACCATGCACAGCTTTAATGGATTTTAAAATGCTGCTATCCTGGCAGAATTCTGAACAGTATTCAAAATAATGAATCATATTTGCCTTCAAGAAGTATGTAGCCTGGGATTGACAATAGTTATTTGGCTAGATATAACTATTTTTGTGACAAATGAAAAATATATAATAAATGATTATCAGAGCCATGAGGTTCTGAATAACAGATTCAGAAGAAAGTCTACAGAGCATTTTGAATAAATGAGTTGAAACAGAGAAAATTTAAATGATGGATCAGCTGGGTGTGGTGGTGCATGCTTATAATCCCAGTACTTGGGAGGCTGGGACAGGAGGATCACAAGTTCAAAATCAGCCTCAGCAAGTAGTGAGACTTTCATCAACCTAGCAAGACCTCCTGTTTCTAAATAAATAAATAAATAAATAAATAAATAAATAAATAAATAAATAAATAATAAAACAGGGCTGGGGGTATAGCTTGGAGATAGAATGCCTCTGGGTTCAATCTCCAGTACCCAAAAAAAAAAAAAATGTATCTACAGGTGCATTGAAAGTTGTGACCCACATGAGGTTAAAATACAGAGCGCTCACCTCGAGAGGACTGATGAAACCTCTTGAGTCTATCTAACTTGGCGTTCTAGAGTATGCCCTTAGAGGAGAGATACTCCGTCCTGGTAGACATGGGAGTGTCTACAGTCTGATTATCTTTCATCTTGGCAGGCTCAAAGCATTGGGTTAAATACCGGCATGTACAGTCCTGGTTGGGACGCGGCCAATAAAAGAACCATTTCACAACCAGTGACACACGGCATCCTTGATGACTCAAGACCTTCTAGGTTTCCTCATTTCCCTTTGCCAAGTTTAGACCAGAACGGAGGATGCAAAAAGCAGCAGTGTCCCCCATCAGGAAACAAGAAGATGGCCGTACAGTGTGTCACAAAGAGGTGGAGTGACGGCATAGAGACAGTCAGAGGGCTCGGCAGCAGTTCAGCAAAGGACAGAAGAGCCTCTTACTGTGTCCACGCTGGTTCAGTGATGTCTTTAATAATTGCTGAAGCAAACTGCCACACCACAGTGCACGTCAATTTCTGCTTGTGGGTCCCAGTCACACTCTCATCGCAATCGAACAAAGGTTGATTTAGTGCGGCCACACACGTGCCATAAAATGCAGTTGTGCCATCCCCACTGGTCAAAATAGGGTAAATAGTAAGAGCCCCGATTCATATTTCTTCTGCAATTCAATAATGCAAGCACTTTCTATGTTTGCTTGGGGTCAGGAGCATGGTTTCAGCCTTCGTGGAGTTGCACAGAAGATTTTTTTTTTTTTTTTTTGCGGTACTGGGGATTGAACTCAGGGGCATTCTACCTCCGAGCTATACCCCAAGCCCTATTTTTTATTCTTTATTTTGAAACCGGGTTTCACTAAGTTGTGGAGTGCCTCACTAGGTAGCTGAGGCTGGCCGCGAACCCGGATCCTCTGGTCTCAGCCTCCTGAATGCTGGGATTACAAGCGTGTGCCACCACGCCCGGCTGCACGGAAGATTTTAATGAAAAATTCTAACCAGGTGGGCTGAGAACGCGCTGCAGGAAACACGAGGACCTGCGTGAATGCATAGCGCAGGAATCCAACCTCCGACCTTGAACTCGGCTCCAAATGCTCTTGATTTGGGCTCTAGATATCTCTTCATCCACAACGTGCTCACCTGCTTCTGCACCCTCTTTGTCTCTCACCTACTCCACCACAAATGTCTTCTAACGGGCCTCCTTGTCGCCCGCTGCTCCTCATGTCCCCAGCCTCCCCAGTCTCAGACCCTTCTTCCACACTGCTGCCAGCAAGAGCTTTCAAAAACAAAACCTCTCCTCAGGACAGTTCCCTGCTTGTAACTTGTCTCCTATAGCAAGCGACCCAATACCTGGGGGCTATAAATGGTCCACAAAAAGAGCGACATGAATGACAAACTGGTGACGTGAAGGAGGTTTATCTCTCTTCTCCAGTACTGGGGGGAGTCATTGTGTAGTTCAAGTTCCTCTTGGCATGTGCAAAGTTCTTCATAATACGACCCCTGCAGACTTTCCCCTCTTATAGCCTCCCATTGGTGGGATATATATATTGGTGGGACACACATATATATATATATTTTTTTTTTCTTCTTCTCAATATCTTCTAATCCCTATGGTCTGTGTATCAACAAGCTGAGTGTGTTCCCTAAAGCAGAGAAGTTGACAGATTTTCTTTCAATATTGTAATCCCAGAGAGTCAGGAGACTGAGGCAAGAAGATGCAAGTTCGAGACCAGCCTACGCAAGTTAGTGAAACCCCTGTTTCAAAATAAAAAGTACTGAGGATGTAGAGCACCCCTAGGTTCTATCCTCAGTACCCCCCAAAACATAATAATAATTAGCAAATGCATTGCTAGCAGGTGGCTAAACTAGACCATGTGAAAGTCCTGATGATCTTTTTTATTTTTTAATTTTTTTGTGGTCCTGGGGATTGAACTCAGGGGCATTATACCTTCGAGCTACACCTCCAGTCCTATTTTTTATTCTTTAGTTTGAAGCAGGGTCTCACTAAGTTGCGGAGTGCCTTACTAGGTAGCTGAGGCTGGCCATGAACCTGGATTGGATCCTCCAGTCTCAGCCTCCCAAGTATTGGGATTACAAGCCTGCATCAACACACCCAGCAAATTGACGATTTTTTTATATATCTGACCAGTTCAGGTAGAAGCCAGTTCCTGGGCTCTGTCCCCCAATCCACTCGACGTAGTCTGAACTACAAACGTGGAGGGAACTGCGTGCCTGGCGACCTAAGACTGAGTAGGGGTAGAGGTGGGACACTGAGCAGGGCTGGGAGTGGAGGGAATGAACGAGTTTAAATGGAGCGGAGGACCAGCGAAGGAGAGGGGCAATAGAGAGAGCCCGAAGAGGAAAGACGGCTCTCCGGCCCTCACCTGCACGAGGTGCTGACCACACGGCCATGTGAGAGCAGCAGCTAAGCACTGTGCTAGTCGGAGGCCCGTGCGGTGAGTAGGATAGAGGAAGGGCTGTTCCTGGACACTTATTCTACTGAGAATTCTGTATGAGTCAGAACATGTCACTGTAGCCCAAAATAAAGGACCCTGTTTACTTTCTTTTATAATCCCTGTGTGTGATTAAATGACTAACAGTAAAGCTATTTGGCCATGGTCTGAACCATCTCTCCTTCCTGTACTGAGGAGGGTGAGCAGGATTTGCACAATCGTGTGCCCTGTGCACTAGCCACCGTTGTTTCCTGCAGGAGCCATGCTGTCCTGCACCTCTGTGCTTCTTGCACCTGGAAGGCTTTCTTTCCCTCTTGTCTGTATGTTAGACTCATCAGACATGACTCCCTCTGGTGCTATCGCTGATCCTCCCAACACTAAAATGCTGGGTGACCAGAGAGTGAGGTGCCCCTCTTCTGTTTTTCCTAACAACCAGTGTTCCTCTCACAGCCTTTGCAACACACCACTCGATTATATGTTGAAATATGTCTTCTCCACTGATGGAAGAAGGGTGAGAATTATATCAGATTCGCCTTTCTTTCTCTTCCTTCCTTCCTCTCTTCTTTCCCTCCTTCCTCTCTTCTTTTCTTTCTCCTCCTCTTCCTCCTCCTCCTCCTCTTCTTCCTCCTCGTCCTCCTCCTCCTCCTCCTCCTCCTCCTCCTCCTCCTTCGGTACTGGGGATGGAACCTGGGGGCATTCTACCTCTGACCTACACTCTCAGCCTTATTTATTTTATTGGTACTGGGGATCGATCCCAGGGGCATTCTATCTCCCAGCTACATCCCCAGCCCTATTTTATTTTTACTTTGAAACGAGGTCTTGCTAGATTGATGAGAGTCTCAGTACTTGCTGAGACTGTTCTGGAACCTGTGATCCTCTTGTCTCAGTCTCCCAAGAACTGGGATTGCAGGTGTGCACCGTCATACCTGGCTCAGGTTCACCTCTTTATCCTCAGGCCTTAGCAAAGTGCTCTTAGCAACTAGGCGGCTTTCAATAAATATTTTCTGGATAGAAAACACAATAATGTACTATTGAATATCGAATAACAGTTGCCTTGCGTCCTTTTGTCCCCAGATTAAATCTTATTTCGTGTCCCCAGGACATCCTAACAAGGTGCTTCCCTTCTGACCTAAACAATTTGTTGACGCCCTTGTCAGAACCATAGAGGGACCAGGGCTAATGGGATTTGTCTGAGGAAGAAGAGAGAGAGAGATTTAAAGCAGCCAGGTCACATCCTGCTGCAAAGTTTGCTGGATCTGCTGGCGCAATTCTTTCAGCTTTGATTTAATGGAGGCCTTGAGTGTGCCATTAAAGAGGCTGCTCAGATCTGATGAGCTTGTTGAAGGAGCCAGTCATGCCCATTAGTGGCTGTTAAGAGAGAGGCACATGGCCGGTCACACTCAGTGTCCCCCCAGGAACCTCCCGGGTTCCTGGAAGTCTGAGCACAGAGTCTGACCTTCCTGCCACCCACTCCCGCCGTGCCACCGATGATGGAGTGGTTCTGCCGGTTTATGGTTGCCTGTAGCAGGTTTCCTCTTTAAACATCTAATTTAAAAAAGGATGAAGACTCTTTTGTTGTTGTTAGGAGCAACTAACACCCACAAAGCATCTCACAAAGCACCCTTCACATCACCATCACAACTGCTATCATTAACTTCATTATATTCTCATCCCGTAATAATCTTCCATTCATTATAGCCCACGAGAATTATACTCTGGCACAGAGCAATGAACAATAGCCAGTCGTTTATGTGTTTATTTCATTAAGGATATTTTCAAAAATATTAAAAATTATATAAAAGAAAATCAAGCTCTGGAAATATCATTAGAAATGTACACCTTTATTTTTCTTTTCTTTCTTTTTTCTTATTTTTATAATGTGTGTATCTATATGTATACATAGAGCAAGAAAGAGATAAAAGATAATTATATTTGGAAAAAATTGAGTAACACTACACTATAATTTGCTCTGTTTTGCTAAACTGTAAAATAACTCTGTGTCATGTGGTCTATGTGATTTTTGAAGACTGTTTTTTAAGATTATTCCATCTCATGCATGGACTCTAGTTAATTTAGTTCTCAGTCGCTGTATCTTATTGTGGGGTACTACCAAGAGTCTGAGACTCTGGTTAAAATTCCCCAGATCATCAGGTGATACTGGGAGACTCAGGAACACTGGGGACAAAGAACCAAGAAGGTTGTGTTTTCACACCCAGAGTGGCTTCCAGGGTCCTCCCTAGGTGTCCTGAGGTAGATGATCCCAGGATACTCAGAGAAATTTAATTGGGATCCCTCCCTAATAAAAGCGAAGAATTTTACTTTAGTTTGAACTACCCAGGATGCTCCTTCAATAGGCCAAATTTTGCAACCCAGTTTGCTTCAGTTTAA
The DNA here is from genome assembly GCA_004027655.1 of Graphiurus murinus. Classification (NCBI taxonomy): domain Eukaryota; kingdom Metazoa; phylum Chordata; class Mammalia; order Rodentia; family Gliridae; genus Graphiurus; species Graphiurus murinus. Next base: position 8,042 of record PVLC010013168.1, on the reverse strand, counting down.
TTCAACTTGACACTTTAAAAACATTCGGCAGCCTAATACTCCAGCACTTCCTGCCGGGGACCCAGAACTGCTTCTCTTCATTCTTTTTCTGTTTCTTTCCCTCTCACAGATGTGAACACAAGCTTCTCCTTAATTGCTTGTTCTCTTGTCCTCATTGTTTCTACTCCTGGGGCACACTCATTCCTTCAAGTCCATTTCTAGATCATTCTAGCATTCTCTAAGTGTTCTGGATTATATGATTGTGGACTCCTGGGCCAAGTGGATTCCCAGTGTGCTAAACATTCACAGTATTTGGTTCATTATTTCAACAAATACTTTTTGAGCACATCTTACATGATGTGATATCGGCAAGGCATCTTATTCTTGGTGGGAGTTTATAGTCAAGTGGGGGAGCCAAAGCAATAAAAAGAGAAATACAAAATATTGTATAAGTACCACAAAAGAGGTCAGCTCAAGATGCTATGTTTCATTTGCTCAAAGGTCACCCTTGGCCAAACCCGCATCCAGGTCCCTAAGGGGTACAAATATGAACTGAGAAGACCCCAATATATCTGCCCTCATCCTGAGGTCAAGGCTGGGGTACAGCATTGGACTCATTTATTCTGAGAAGCCTTCCAGGTGGCCACATGGACAGACCAGCGCTGGCTCCCTGGCTAACCTCTCTACCGTGAAAACGCTCAGTGAACATGAGCTGGATTAAACTGGTCAGTTGTCGCATGGATTTTTTTTTTCTTTTTAAATCATTAAAACCCTGAAACCATGCCAGAATCAAGCATGAATAATGCAGTTGTTACTCATGGTGCCCAAGATTGCCATTTTCATCTTCCATCCTATTTAAAGGAAATGAGAGCCAAGACAAGTCTCCCTGAGATGGGCTCTAGCTAAAGAGCTACGGACAGAACACTGTGTCCCTTCAGGGAATTCTGATCCGCAGCAGTTCAACTAGGGTGATCTGTGCCTTGTTCATTAGCTTAACTTTAGATGATAAAGGACGGACTGGAAGGAGCTTCAGGGAGCTGTGCACTTCCACGCAGCCGCCAACATACTGGCTGGGGGTGTGGCAAAGCTCAGAAACCCAAGCCTCAGTTTTCCATCCTGGCTGAGTCCACATGACCCTCCTTCTCTGATCCTGAACCTGAGAAATTCCCCTCCCAAACCCTCTTTTATACCATAGTCTAGATTGAAGTGGAATGGGGCAGAGTGACAATGGTTTTCTTCTCCAATCTTTTGACATTCTTTTGAAGTTCAATTCTCCTTATTTTCCAGGTGCTCAGAATTGCCCACATCCCTCTCTTCCCCAGGTCATAATAACTAAGATCCCAGATCAATAGGAATGGGAAAAACCAAATCATCAGGACCTGTAAAGAGGAAGGCAATCAGGGTCATTGACTGTGAGGCTTTGGAGCTGCAAATTCCTGCTGAAGAATAAGGAAAGATCTCATTTTTAGGTCCACACTTTAACGTGCCAGGAAATTACTATGATCCACTTATATACTATATTTCCTAAATTTAGGTTTTGTTTAGGTACCAGTATGAAAAGTAATATACACATCAAATATTGTTGCAAAGCTGGGCATGGTGGCACACACTTGTAATCCCAGCATTTGGGAGGCTGAGACCAGAGGATCCGGGTTCTCGGCCAGCCTCTGCTACCTAGTGAGGCACTCCGCAACTTAGTGAGACCCTGTTTCAAAATAAAGAATAAAAAAAAATAGGGCCGGGGTGTAGCTCGGAGGTAGAATGCCTCTGAGTTCGATCCCCAGTACCGCAAAAAAAAAAAAAAAATGTTGTTGCAAATTAGGAATTCATGTTATTTTATTAATAATAGTAAAAGAGCCGGGCATGGTGGCGCAAGCTTGTAATCTCAGCATTTGGGAGGCTGAGACAGGAGGATTCGGGTTCTCGGCCAGCCTCAGCTGCTTAGTGAAGCTCTCCACAACTTAGTGAGACCCTGTTTCAAAATAAAGAGTAAAAAACAGGGCTGGGGGTGTAGCTCGGAGATAGAATGCCCCTGAGTTCAATCCCCAGTACCGCAAAAAAAAAAAAAAGAAAAAAAAATAGTAAAAGTTCCTGGCTGCTTATTTGATCACTCATCCTTGTAGTTTGTAGTCTGAAACTCTTCAACCAGGAACTAGTTATGTCAGAAGTGGGAGATCAAGTACAAGAACTTTATCTATTTATTTATTTGTTTGTTTTTGTGGTACTGGGGATGGAACCCAGAGCATTACCCCCAGACCTATTTTATTTTTATTTTGAAATAGGATCTCACTAGATTGATTAGAGTTTCACTCACCTGCAATCTCCTTCTTCTTCTTCTTTTTTTTTTTTTTTGGTACTGGGGATGGAAACTGGGGGCATCCTACCACTGAGCTACACATCCCAGCCATTTATTTATTGATTGATTGATGAGAGTCTCACTACTTGCTGAGGCTGTCCTCAAACCTGCAATTCTCCTGTTTCATCCTTCCAAGTACTGGGATTACAGGTGTGCACCACCATGCCCGGCTAAGTGCAAGAACTTTAAATGTGACCGAGTTTACTGAGGACCAAGGAGCAATTTCTACATCTCTCTTTTGTCTACATGTGTCAAGTGACTTATTTCCATGATTGTTGACTAATTGTTTGTTATTAAGACACCAAAAGAAAAAAAAAAAAAGAATGAACAACTCCAAATGAAAATCAAATTAGCTTTAGGAAACCCCTACCATTCCACCACTAAATGAGATAAGATAGACACACAATACAAGAAAACCATTGTTCTTAATTATTTTTAACCTGATTTAACCTCAGTTCTTTAGCATTCTGTATATGAAATAGGTGAAATTAGTTTCATGGTGGCTCTCCCCAGCTGGCAAGTGATCTACATAGAAGAAAAGTCAGAATGGGTGGCTCTCTCATGACAAAACTTTAAGTTACTGATGGATTTGACTTTGGGTTCAAAAGTATAGATATTCAAGTTTCCCTAAATTTCTCCCCTATAGTCCCCAGAAATAGTATATCTTTTCTTAAAGTAAAATGTATTGAAACAAGCTAGGCACAGGGACACATGCCTGTAATCCCAGTACTTGGGAGGTTGAAACAGGAGGATCGAGCCGGGCGTGGTGGCGCACGCTTGTAATCCCAGCATTTGGGAGGCTGAGACCAGAGGATCTGGGTTCGAGGCCAGCCTCAGCTACCTAGTGAGGCACCCCACAACTTAGCGAGACCCTGTTTCAAAATAAAAAAAAGAATAAAAAATAGGGCTGGGGTTGTAGCTCGGAGGTAGAATGCCCCTGAGTTCAACCCCCAGTACCGCCAAAAAAAAAAACAAAGAAAGAAAGAAAGAAAGAAAGAAACAGGAGGATCGCAAGTTCAAGACCAGCCTGGGAAATTGATCAAAACTGCCTCAAGATAAAATGTAAAAAGGGCTGGGGGTGCGGCTCTGGGGACAGAGGCAGAGTGCTTCTGGGTTCAGTCTTGAGTGCCATGAATAATAATTTTTTTAAAAAAGTATTGAAGCAAAGATCCCGAAACAGCCACTTAAATCGAGCAATTGCCCTTTTACCCACATTTGTCAAGTCCTCGTTACGTGACGGGCACATGGCTAAGCGCAGAATGTGAATCCTCTCATTTCATCCTAGCAATGACTAGATAAGGTGAGTAGGATGATTGCTTCCATGGTACAGATAAGGATCCTAAAGCACAGAAAGGTCAGGTTACTTGCCAAAGACTTTAAGAGGTGGTGCTAGGCCTCAGACTCAAGATTGACTAAATTCCAAGCCCACCACGCAAAGTGCCTCTCCTTTTCTTTGTCAAGATAGTAAAGAAATGAATGACCCTCAAGTCCCTCCATAAGATGTGAAAAGAAAACAATAGTAACTGCAGCTTTTAAACTGTTTTATTTACTGCATAACAGTTTACAAGTAGGTCTTGTAATAGTTCTTCATTTGAACTAGACCAATAGAAACCAGGGTATGTATCAGAATGTTCCAGTCAAGTGGTTTTATCTGTCACACTTCCATTTCTTCGTGTTATGGTAAGGCAAACCATTCCTGTCCCTTTCTACTTTACATAACTGTATGAAGCTTAGTAACAAGACGATATCACATACACTTTCAGCTCCTTGGGAAAAGGATGCTATATAAACACAAAGCAAACTTTGTAAAAACAGTGTCAGTTTGGTATATATACAACATCAAATAGACCAAATTATTTTTGCTAGAGATTGGGACGAAGCAGCTCCTTAATCTTGCATATTTATTTATTTATGTATTTATTTATTTATTGAGGTACTGGGGATTGAACTCAGGGGCATTCTACCCCTGAGCTATACCGCCAGCCCTATTTTTTATTCTTTATTTTGAAACAGGGTCTCACTAAGTTGCAGAGGGCCTCACTAGGTAGCTGAGGCTGGCCAGGAACCTGACTCCTCAAGTCTCAGCCTCCCAAATGCTGGAATTACAAGTGTGTGCCACCAAGCCCGGCCTTGCATATTTATTTTTTAACCATTTTGTGTTGCCCGTGTCTGTGGCTTTTAAGGGCAATCTGAAAGGGAAATGGTGTGAGCTAGAATGTGGATTGGATGAGCAGTTTAGCCTTCTCCTTATTGCAGAAACTGCGATATCCAAAACCTTGCCTGTTTATGGCTTTTAGAAAAAAAAAAAAAATCCCAGGTCAAAATTTTATTGCCCAATAGTTATGATACATGGAGGGAACTTGACAGTGAATTTCCACATACCAGAGGCCATCCTGACTGTCTTTTGTGAAGGATCCAACCGTTTTTTATGATTCAAAATAGAAGGGTACCTTTAGGACTCCCCCCCCCCCCCCGAGTTACTAAAACGTCACTTTGACTGCCCAAAGAGAAGTAGTCTATCACCTCACAGAAAAAAATGGAAGAAACCTACGTGGAAATAATAGGTAGAAAGGATGGGAAAGTACTTGAGCCCTGGGCCCAACACCCTGAGCTACATCCCCAGCCCTTTTTATTTGGGTTTCCTGGTGTTGCACAAGCTGGCCTCGAACTTGGAATCCTTGGGCTTTGTCCTGCTCCCACAGAGCCGAGATTATGGGAATGTGCCACTCCACCTCACTGGAGAGAAACCACCATTCTTATCCAGTAGCTCCAGACAGCTTCACGTGTAAACAGGACTTCTTGCACAGACAACTGTGCCTAACATCCGTTATACTTCACATGCACATTCACCTCTGCCCTTTGACAAAGAGTGAGAAGGAAGTAATAGTTGCCATTAGAAAGGATTAGAGGAAGTCGGGTGTGGTGGTGCACGCTTGTAATCCCAGTACTTAGGAGGCTGAGACCAGAGGCCCTCTGCAACTTAGTGAGACCCTGTTTCAAAATAAAGAATAGTTAAAATGGTAAATGTGTTATACGTATATATAAATACATGTATGTATATAATAAATATTTACTTATTCAAGAAAAAAAGAATTAAAATAATAGGACTGGGGGTGTAGCTCAGAGGTAGAATGCCCTTGGGTTCAATCCCCAGTACTGCAAAAAAAAAAAAAGGAAGGATTAGAGGAGTCCCTCTTATGACCCACTTTCTCCCTAGTGACGAAGGAAAAACCTTAGGTGAGCAAAGGAAGCTGACTTAACTGAAGGTGATGGGGGTGGGGAGCAGGGAAACACCCTAATGCACATGATGTACTTTCAAAAACATACCAAAGTCAATCACTAAACTGAACATGAGAAGGAGGGAGGGGAGAGAGAATGGGGCAGGAATTGGGGAAGGGTTAAATGAGAGATGTGTGCATGTATGCCTTTACCAGCTTGTACCTCACAAAGATGTATGATTACAATGCACCAATGAAAAAAAATATATATGTAAAGAAAGGATTAGAGGATTGGTTAGTTTCCTTGAAAGACTACACCCTCCAGGCAGAGGAACTGTCCCTGAGGATGGGCTGCAAGAACAGTCCCCAGTGCCCAGAGCAGGCTCTTCCTCTCTGGACAGCCCAAGGCAGCTGGGTTGAGACTGAGGGAAGGCCTTCACATTGGCCAACCTCTAATTTCTCTTCTAGAGTGACTCACCTCAGAAGAAGAGGGAGCTTTCACTTCCTTTTAACCAGCTTTATTGTACAACTGTGATCTCTAGCTAAAAGAGAGAGAGGGAGGGGGGGGGGAGAGAGAGAAAGAGAGAGAGAGAGAGAGAGAGAGAGAGAGAGAGAGAGAGAGAGAGAGAGAGAGAGAACGGCCAGTCATAGTGGTGCATGCCTGTAATCCCAGTTCATGAAGACTGAGAGAAGAGGATCACAGGTTCCAGGATAGTCTCAGTAAGTAGTGAGACCCTCATCAACCTAGCAAGACCCTGTTTCCAAATAAGAAATACAATCAGGCTGGGGATACAGCTTGAAGGTAGAATGCCTCTGGGTTCAATTCCCAGTACCACAAAAATAAAATAAAAGAATGCCTGCGGAATGTCAAAGTCTCATATTTTTGAAGACAGAGAAGAGTTCCCTGACATCTTTCTCCTTCTTAGGGAGAAGCTTCAAACCTGCCATGTAACTGCCCAGAATCTAAACATCTTCATTTACGGAATTGAAATAATCTTGCTAGATCGTTTGCTTTCTTTGCTTCATGATATTTTGCTAAGGATAAAAAAAAAAAATAGAATTTAAAATGTTTTGAACAGTGAGATATTGTTAGATGTGTCGCTGAAACAGGGCGGTAGAAGAGGAAAGCTCCGGGAATCAATAGCCCAGAATTAGGCCTGGCTGCCTGGGAAGAGTGATTGAAGTAAATGGACCTCTTAGGGTCACAGGGATACAGGCCATCTTCCTAGGATCATATCCGGTTCTCCTTTCTCCAGGTAATGCAGCTTGCTTTTAACAGCAAAGCCAATTCGATCTGTTAACTGATGGCCCTACTTCTTAAGTGCATTTTATTTTTTCCTCACTGTAAAATAGAGCATCGTGGGTGTAGAGCAGGTCGGGTCACTGTCTGGGGACCTACCGGAGGCTGTGGTTGGAGGGCACGCTGGTAAAGTGAGTTCCTGGGCAGGATGTTGTGCAGATGAGTCTTGCACGGCTGTACCACAGAACCGTGATCTGCAAGGGGCCTCCGTAGTGTGTGACGGCTGGATTTATGGATTTATTTCATCGGCATGACCCTGAAGGTTCCCACGAGGGTGGTGAGAGCACGGAGGCCGGCTTGGAATCAGTCTTGAGATGGCTGATGAAGTTTGTTGGTGTTTCCCCCTCCATAGGGACTTGGGAAACGGCCCCCTCACGTGGGTTTTGGGGAAGAATAAGAGTTCAGCTAATTAATGGGTCTCTTTCTCTCTACCCCTTGGGGGGGGTTTCTGCAGCTGAAAGGGGGCTGAAAGGGGCCTGCGCGCCGAGTCGATGGAGGAGGCGTCAGCTTCTTTGGCTGCGGCGCGGCGCCGGGCGCGGGCAGCAGCCGGGCGCGCACAGGACCGCGCATCACGCCCGGGGCCGGGAAGGGGTGGAGCCATCCTCCCGCGGTCCCCTCCTCCCGGCCGCTCCCACCCGCCGAGCCCGGGGCGGTCGCTGCAGCCGGAGGGAGGCTGGTGGCCGGGATCCGGAGCCGAGAGTGCCGGCTGGGCCGGGCTGGGCTGCGCGCTCGGGCTTGGCCGCCGACCTGCCGGTGAGTCGCGCCTCGGGAGGCGGGGACAGGCCGGGCTGGGGATCCGGACGGCGATGTTGGGGGGCCCCGGGCCCGAGCTCAGAAAGAGGGGATGTCAGGATCGCGGTGTTTGGGGAGCCCCGGGACCCGAGGCTGGAGGGATCCAGAACCGCCGTGTTGGGGAATCCGAACCCAGGGGCGGGGATTAGGACCCCAATGTTGGGGAGCCTCGGAACCCAAGCTGGGAGGAGGAACCGCCAGGCAAGACGGTGGTGTTGGGGCGCGCTGAGCCCTGAAGGGCGCGGGGTGGCGATGGTGGAGAGCGGCGGAGCGGAGCCGGGGAGCTGGGGTGGGGGTGGTGTCGGGGTGCGGGCGGGAGGTGGGAGGGCAGACCCTGGGGCTCCCTCGCAGGGCAGAGGAGGGGAGTGCCCAGGAGGGGGAGAACCGGGCGGGAGGG
>PVLC010013167.1:19247-42422 GCA_004027655.1 Graphiurus murinus | reverse complement strand
GTACTGGGGATTGAACTCAGGGGCATTCTACCTCCGAGCTACACCCCCAGCCCTATTTTTTATTCTTTATTTTGAAACCGAGTCTCACTAAGTTGCGGAGTGCCTCACTAGGTAGCTGAGGCTGGCCGTGAACCCGGATCCTCCGGTCTCAGCCTCCCGAATGCTGGGATTACAAGCGTGCGCCACCACGCCCGGCTAGAAGCTTTTTTAAAATTTGATTCCATCCCATTTATTGATTCTCAGTTTTATTTCCCAAATTTTAGGGTTTATTGAGGAAGTCTCTACCAGTGTCTAATATGTTGGAGAGTTGGTCCTATGTTTTCTTCTAGCAATTGCAAAGTTTCTGGACTAATTTCTAGCTCTTTGATCTATTTTGAGTTGACTTCTGTGCAGGATGAGAGATAGGGGTCTAGTTTCATTCTTCTATGTATGGATATTCAGTTTTTCCAACCCTATTTGTTGAAGAGGCTATCATTTCTCCATTATATATTTTTGGCATCTTTGTCAAGAATCAGCTGGCTCTAAGTGTATAGATTTGTCTCTGTATCTTCTATCCTATTCCATTGGTCTATGAGTCTGTTTTTATGTCAATACTCTGTTTTTGTTACTATAGTTCTGTAGTATAATTTGAAATCAATAATTTGTGATGCCTCCAAGTATGGTTCTTATTTCTCAGAATTGCTTTGGCTATCATGGGTCCTTTCTTCTTTCAAATGAATTTTACAGATTTTCTTTCTTCTAGTTCTGTGAAGAATAGCATTGGTGGTTTGATAGGGATTGCATTGAATCTGTAGATTCCTTTTGGTAATATGGCTATTTTGACAATATTTATTCTTCCTAACCAAGAACATGGGAGGTCCTTCTATCTTCTAACTTCAATTTCTTTCTTCAGTGTTCCATAGTTTTCATTGTAGGAGTCTTTTACTTCTTTGTTCAGATTTATTTCTAAGTGTTTTTTTGAGGCTATTATGAATGGAACTGTTTCCCAGATTTCTTTTTCAGTGGATTTATAAACTATTGATTTTTCAAAGTTGATTCTGTACGCAGCTACTTTGCTGAATTTGTTTATCAGCTCTAAAAGTCTTCTGGTTGAGTTTCTTGGGTTTTCTAAATATAGGATCATGTCATCTGCAAACAGAGATCATTTTACTTATTTCTCTAGTTGTATCCCTTTTATTTACTCCTCTTGCCTAATTCTTCTGGCTAAAATTTCAAGTACTGAATAGGAGCTACATCCCCAGCCATGTTTTTTAGTCTTTATTTTGAAATAGGGTCTCACGAATTTGCAGAGAGCCTCACGAAGTAGCTGAGGCTGGCTGCCAACCCAGATCCTCCAGTCTCAGCCTCCCAAGTACTGGGATTACAAGCGAGCACCACCACGCCCGGCTAGAGGAAATACTTTCTGTTTTTCCCCATTCAGTATGATGTTGGCTTTCACTGAACCACATAATTTAATGCCTTTCCACTGTGTGTGTGTGTGTGTGTGTGTGTGTGTGTGTGTGTGTGTGTGTGTGTGTGGTACTAGGGATTGAACCCAGGGGCATTCTACCTCCAACCTACACCCCAAGCCCTATTTTATTTTGAAACAGGGTCTCACTAAGTTGCTACAGGTCTCACTAAGCTGCTGAGGTTGGCCTCAATCCTGTTGCCCTCCTGTCTCAGCCTCCCAAGTATGGGGATTGCAGGTATGTGCCACCACATCCCGCTTAATGCCTTTCCAGTACAACTAAGTACTTATACACTGTGATGGTAATTTTTGAAGTTTGGATTTCTTTTTTATTCTTTTTTTTTTTTTTTTGTGGTACTGGGGATTGAACTCTACCTTCTACCTCCGAGCTATACCCCCAGCCCTATTTTTTATTCTTTATTTTGAAACCGAGTCTCACTAAGTTGCGGAGTGCCTCACTAGGTAGCTGAGGCTGGCCGCGAACCCGGATCCTCCGGTCTCAGCCTCCCGAAAGCTGGGATTACAAGCGTGCGCCACCACGCCCGGCTTCTTTTTTATTCTTCACACACTTTTATCGATAGATTCATTCTTGCCATAGACTTTAGCAATCTCAGCCTATGCTTGTTTCTTTCCTTATTAAATCAAGAACTTTCACCTGTTCACGTAAAGGAAGCACTTTACAGCTTCTCTTTGTATATCTGAATGCTGGCCTCACCACTCTTGTACTTTGGTGCCATTATTCAATGAAACCAGACATATAGAACCCATGCCCTGTGATGCTATAAGAGCTGATCTGATAACGGAGGTGGCTACTAAGTAACTAATGGGCAGGTAGCATATACAGTATGGATATGTTGGAGAAAGTGTTGATTAGCATCGGGCTGAGCTGGAGTAGGATGACGGGAGATTTCATCACACTGCTCAGAATAGCAGTCCATTTAAAATGTATGAACTGCTCATGTCTGGGATTTTCTTTTTACTTAATATTTTGGACTGCAATTGACTATGGTTAACTGAAACTAAGGAAAGCTAAACTGCAGATAAGGTGGCGGGGGAGACTGTGTGCTAAATTCAGTTTGGAAAATTTTTGAGTGTATTTGGAATAATTCAGGTACATAAATCAATTTTTAATTTTTTGTGTATGTGTGAGAATTGAACCCAGAGGCATTCTATCTCTGGGCTACACCTTCAGCCCTATTTTATTTTATTTTTATTTTGAAACAGGATCTCACTAAGTTGCTGAGGCTAGCCTTGAACCTGCAAGCCTCCTGTCTTAGCCTCCTAACTACTGAGATTATAGGTGTGTGCCACCAAACCTGGCTACCTAAATCTATTTTTGAAGTGTAGGTTTTATGAACTTTGAATATGGGTCAAGTATTCGGTTGAGAAAAATTCAGGTGCCAATTACAAATGTGTTTTAAGTGTACACTGAATTTCTTAGACTTTATAAGAAGAAAAAAGAATATAAAATATCTCAGTAATTTTTATACTGATTCCATGTGAAATTGGCAATTTTTAAAATTTTTATCTTTTTTTTTAATGTGGCTACTAGAATTTTTTTTTTCTTTTTCTCAGTACTAGGGATTGAACCCAAAGGCATTCTTCCTATAAGCTACCCCCAGCCCTATTTTTTATTCCTTATTTTGAAACAGGGCCTCACTAAGTAGCTGAGGCTGGCCACAAACATGCGCTCATTCTGTCTCAGCCTCCCAAGTACTGGGATTACAAGTGTGGGCCAACACGCCCAGCTGGTACTAGAAAACTTACAATTACCTAGTGTTTTGCATAGTATTCCTATGGGGAGGAATTGTCCTACAATAACATTCAAAATTTTTATAGTAATTTTTATACTGCTATGACATGTTTGTTTTTCTCCGTATATTGTAAATTTCTTTTTCTTTTTCTGTGTGTGTGTGTGTGTGTGTGTGTGTGTGTGTGTGTGTGTGTGAGATATTGGGTATTGAACCACACACACACACACACACACATATAAAATGAAAAGACATTAAATTATGTAGTTCAATGAAAGTCAACATCTACCTCTGAGTTACACCTCTAGCCCTTTTTATTTATTTATTTATTTATTTATTTATTTATTTATTTATTTATTTTGAGACTGAGTGTTGCTAAGTCACTGAGGGTCTCACTAAGTTGCTAAGGCTGGCCTCGAGCCTGGGATCCTCCTATCTCAGCCTCTCAAGTACTGGGATTACAGGTGTATACCACCATGCCTGGCCGATAAGGAATATTTTGAGGCATATAAATGATATGAAATACAAATTTTGCTTTCATAAATGATGTTTCAATGGAACACAGCCGTACTTACTCATTACATATTGTATATGGCCACTCTTGTACTGCAACAGGAGAGCTGAAGAGTTGTGATGGAAATGGTGTAGACCATAGAGTCTAACATGCTTTCTCTCTCACCCTTCCCAGGAGGACTTACCAGCCTCTGGTGCATTCTCAACAGATCAGCTGGAGTAGTTCTCTTAACACTTAAGTTGGATCAGGTTGTTCCTCTGCACAAAGTCTCTAAGTGGCTCTCCAGTTCTCTCAGAGCAAAAGGCCAAAGTCCTTAAACAAGTCCCATACGCTGTGGCCTGATTGCCTCTTGGCTTTTATCTCCTCCAAATCTCCTCCTTGCTGGCTTCATTCTAGCTGCTCTGTCATCTGCTCTTCCTTGGTCACAGCAAAGTCCTCAACCAGAGCCGTGACACTGGCACACCACTGGAATGCCTCCTCCCCGCAGTTGAATGGATAAGTCCCTTACCTCCATCCAGCCCTTGCTCCAATGGCCCCCAGTGAGGTTGCCTTGATTGTCCCCTCTTAAAACTGGAGCTTAGCCGGGCGTGGCGGCGCACGCTTGTAATCCCAGCATTCGGGAGGCTGAGACCGGAGGATCCGGGTTTGCGGCCAGCCTCAGCTACCTAGTGAGGTACTCTGCAACTTAGTGAGACCCTGTTTCAAAATAAAGAGTAAAAAATAGGGCTGGGAGTATAGCTCGGAGGTAGAATGCCCCTGCGTTCAATCCCCAGTACCACAAAATAAATAAATAAATAAATAAATAAATAAATAAATAAATAAATAAATAAATAAATAAAAAAAACTGGAGCTTGTTCCATGCTGTGGTCCTGGTCCACTCATCCTTCTCTACTTTTCCTTTCTTCCTACTATACTTATCCTCTCCTAATATGCTTGCTATATAGCTTATTTGTGTACTGTTATAATAAACACAAGCTCCACAAGGACAGATATTTCTGTTGGTTTTATTCACAGGTGCACCCAAGAGCCCAAGAAATCCCGGGTACATAGTAGGTGCTCAACAAACATTTGTTGGCTTTGAATTGAATTTCTCATATATTGTTCATGTTTATATTTTATGTTGATGCCAAGTCTTTAAAAATGCATCCTCTCAAATATAACAGCAGAGCCCAGGCACAGCATAACTCTTTGGTTTTTTATCTGCTTATTGTTTTAGTTAAGCAACCTGTTTGGTTAGAAATTAGAGGTGGCCTTTTATAAAACCTTAAACACACACTTGTAATCCCAGCATTTGGGAGGCTGAGACCAGAGGATCCGGGTTTGCGGCCAGCCTCAGCTACCTAGTGAGGTACTCTGCAACTTAGTGAGACCCTGTTTCAAAATAAAGAGTAAAAAATAGGGCTGGGAGTATAGCTCGGAGGTAGAATGTCCCTGAGTTCAATCTTCAGTACCACACAAAACAAAACAAAACAACAAAAAACAAAAAACCTTAAACACCATGAGAAAAGACTTCACCGCGCCCCATTGCCTATGCAAGGAGCCCATTAAGTGAGTCATCAATCTTACAGTAAGGAAGTACTTGTGATTACAGAGTGAAAACCTCTGGAGCTCATGGAAATTCAGCGTCAGCTTCCCTTTTCAAAGCACAGAGAACTAGTGATACATAACTAAGAAAACATGTTTGGGTAGAGCTTTTATTAGACTCAAGTCACTGTGCATTCTCTGAGTTCCTTCTACAAGCAAGGCATGTAAGTCACAGCAATGTTTGTTTGTTTTTGTTTTGTTTTTTAACTATCCCAGTCTTTAAGAAACTTAGAAGCTGGCACAGTGGCACATGCCTATAATCCCAGTACTTGGGAGGCTGAGACAGTAGGGTTCCATGTTCCTGGCCAGCCTCGGCAACTACAGTGAGACTCTCCACAATTAGTGAAACTCTGTTTCAAAATAAAAAGGGCTGGGCTGTGGAATGGACAGAATGCCTCTGGGTTCAATCCCCAGTACCAAACACACACACACACACACACACACACACACACACACACACACACACAGAGTGTATTATATATTGTATAATATCTTCTATACAATATATTATATAACATAACATAAATATACGATATATTATGTTTTCATATATGTTTATGTATAATATGTATTTTATATTTTGAGTTTTTCCCCTCACCATTCAAAAATAGAAATCTGTTCTTAGCTCTTAAGATATACAAAAGTAGGCTGTGGACCCAATTTGGCCCTGGGAAATAGTTAGTCAACCCGCGGATACCCTGTAGTGGATGAAAAGAGAACAATGGAAAGGATTTAATAGTGAGAGGAAGAGAGATGATGCAGCCTAGGCTGGGATAATAGTAACCAATGTGTAAGATGCTAATGAAATGTAGAGGGCTAAGCCATAAAGATTTGTGGGTGACTTAGATGTGGGGTTTGAGAGAAAGAGAAGAGTCAAGGAAGATTTCTAGATTTTGGTCTGAGCATCTTAAAGGATGCGTTGCCATCATGTGAGATGAGAAAGGCTGAGAGGAAGCAGGTTTGGGGTGGGAAAGCAGTTTAGTTTGGGGCACATAGACTTGGAGATCCCTGTTAGACATTAAAGTGGAGATGACAGGAAGCAAGATGGACATACAAGTCTGAAGTTTAAAGAGAGATTTGGTTTGGAGATACACTTTGGTTTTTTTTTTTTTTTTTTTTTTTGCAGTACTGGGGATTGAACTCAGGGGCATTCTACCTCCGAGCTATACCTCCAGCCCTATTTTTTATTCTTTATTTTGAAACCGAGTCTCACTCAGTTGCGGAGTGCCTCACTAGGTAGCTGAGGCTGGCCGCGAACCCGGATCCTCTGGTCTCAGCCTCCCGAATGCTGGGATTACAAGCGTGCGCCACCACGCCCGGCTAGTTTGGAGATACACTTTAAAGGGTCATTGCATCTGGGCATGGTGGCTCATGCTTGTAATCCCAGTACTTGGAAGGCTGAGGCAGGAGAATCGCAGGTTTGTGGCAAGCCTCAGCAACTTAGTGATGCCCTCTGCGACTTAGTGAGACCCTATTTCAAAATAAAAGAATAAAATAGGGCTAGGGGTGTAGTGTAGAGGTAGAATGCCCCTGGGTCCCCCCCCCCCAGTAAAACACAGACATACACACACACACACATACACCCACACACTCACACACACACACACACACACACACACACACACACACACGAGTCATTGCATATAAATAGTATTCAAAGCCTTGTGGTTGCATGAGATTACCTAGGAATAAATATTGATGGAAAAGACCAAAGAGCCAAGGTCTGAACCCCAGGGTGTTATAAGAGTTTGATGCTAAAAGAAGAAGCAGACAAAGTCATTGCAAAGTCAGGACATCGTGGTGTCCTGGAAACAGAGGGTATCAATGAAGAGAGAGTAGACAGTTGTACCACGAACTGCTGCTGAAGTCAGGTAGGAAGACGACTGAAAACTGACCACTGGATTTGGCAACATGGATTCATGGAGGATGCTAACAAGATCCATTTCCATGGAGCGGCAGGACTTCAAACCTAATTATAGTGGACCTTACAGAAAGTGAGAGAGAAGCAAATTTGTGGCTCACACCTAGTACTTGAGAGGCTGAGAGAGATGGATTGTAGGATCGGGGTCATCCTCAGCAACAGTGTTGAAGGATAACTCTTTCTTCCTCCTCCTCCTCCTCCTCCTCCTCCTCCACCTCCTTGTCCTGTTCTTCTTCTTGTTTTGTGACAAAAGAACCAAAGAGGTGATGGAGGAGTAATAGCATCAAGGAGAGATTTTTTTTCTTTTTAGACATGAGAAAAACAACTACATGTTTGTACGTAGAAGAACCCAAGGTATGATGGGTAACCTTTTTATTTTAAAATAACTCAAAAAGGAAAATCTATACTCTATTTTCTAGTGTATATAGTATTGGGACTTGGATAGGGTGGGAGGGTTGGTGTAGTTGCAGCATCTTCCAGATGTAACACAGGATGTGGCTTCACAGTGAGTGGGTTTGGAGAGAACCTCTGGCTTCCCTTTAGGCTGGATGGGCAAACTATTAAAAAAAGCAAAAGACAAGCTGGGTGTGGTGGCACACGCTTGTAATCCCAGGAGGATTACAGGAGGATCTGGGTTCGAGGCCACCCTCAGCTGCTTAGTGAGGCCCTCCTCAACTTAGTGAGACCCTGTTTCAAAAATAAAGAATAAAAAATAGGGCTGGGGGTGTAGCTCAGAGGTAGAATGCCCCTGAGTTCAATCCCCAGTACCGGGAAAAAAAAAAGAAGCAAGCAAAAGACAATGCTTTAACTTCCTCTTCTTCCACTAGTGGCTGAACTGTACTAATTAAAATGACACCAAGTAGCAATTGGATGTCTGGGAAGATCCGTGAGTGCCAAAGGTGTGTGCTCACTCTTTCCCTTTCGCCAGCGTTGGCATACAGATGGTGAAAACAGGTATGATGTCAGGCAGCTCCTCTTTCATCTGGACCACGGCCTCCCCGATGGGCCAGAGTCTCTCATTTCTCCACCATTTGTTGAAGCTATTAATACTTCCCACCCTCCTGACAGGGTGCTTAAGGAACTCTGAGAATTCAGAAAAGTATCTGAGCATAAAAATAATGAAATGGTTCTACTGATTATTAATAAAAACTCCCAGGAATCCCATTTTTGGATGGACTGACACATCATCTAAATCATCATCATTTGTTAATATCTAGTTTGAAAGTTTTTAAGTTGCCCTCTAACATCCCAGAAGCCATTTCCACATGATGTCAGGGGAACTGAGATGGAATGTAATAACATTTCAACCTGCAGTTTGTTACAGAGTACCAAGGTGATTCTAGTCTTCTAGATCTGGATTTCCACTTGGGTCAAACACGGGATGGGAAGGGCCAAGTACAGACTTTCAATTCTGTGTACTTGGCCTTCCGACTTGGGGGTCTCTCGGGGCACTGTAGGGAAGAACACACCCTTTCACCGCCTTAGCCTTATCCTGTGAGTATGTTCAGTGCTACAGCCTCCTTCATTCTGAATTATGCATCAACTCAAAGCCATGGGTTTTCCCCCTTTCAGGAAGCCATGGAAGTCTCTGGTTGGCTGTAGTTGTGTTCCTCTGTTCACCATGCAGTTTGGGCTTGATCTCATTTTATACTTCTTCACCGTCTTTCCAGTGCCATTTGGAAAAGGAAGGCTGCTAGATGCTGGGACTAAGTCTACCACTTTGAGCTGGAACTTTCATAGCATTGAAAATAGAATGTGCAGCCTATACAACTGAGCCAGACCCTGTCTCAAATAAAAAAACAAAAAGTACTGGGGACATAGCATAGTGGTAGAGTGACCTTGTGTTCAATTCCCAGTACCAACCAACCAGCAAACAAACAAAAACAGCAACAATGACAACAACAAAAAGCAAAACAAAAACATGAATGCATTGTGACCAAGTATTTCTTGTCTCTTTAGGTCTTAAGAAGGAATGAGGATCACTCCATGGTGTCATAATACAACTTCTCCCAAAGACTTCAAGTAGTTATGAGCATTTGGGCTTAAATTGTTATTGTTTGTAAAATTCTTATGATTATATTTTTTATATTACTTTTCCCTTTATTGCTATTCTTACAATGTTTCCCTGTGATGTATTTACCTCTTCTGACTGGCTACTTCTGTTACATGGTAGATTATCTAGAAAGCAAGTCAATAAACTTTTTGAGTATTTTGAGAGAGAATCCTTTGAGCAACATGTATGAGCTTTAGGGCATGAATTTTGTGATATACTGTGAATAGTCTATAGGCTTTCATCCTTATTGATTTGGGTCTGTCTTCAGATAATTGAAAAATGTCAGTTAAAGTGAACTCTGAAAAGGACTTACAGATTCAGTTCTTTCATTAGAATATTATTTAAATTCCAAGCATCAATACTAACCACTTGCTTGATATAAACTTTTACTATTTCTTTCTCCTAGCTATCATTATATATCAATGAATAATAATTCTCCAGGTGTAAGTTTTTTCACTTAAGATTATTTATAGTCAAGGAACACAATGTTATACTTGTTATTAATTGATAGGCAACAATTTATTTATGAATATGCATTCATGAGCAAATATGCCAAATGTCTTCCCCCTCTTTAGTTTTAACAACATACAATGTTAACTCCAAAAGAAACCCACAAAGTCCAAAGAACAATACTATAGGTCTCAGCATGAACATTTCATAGGAAGAACATTTATTTCCCTTCGTAAATGAGAATTTCATAACAATCCTGTTGAAGTCATTTTTCCAGGACTCTTGTCTCCAAAGCATTAGTTTAGCTACTCAATGCACACTGTTGATCAAGATGTGATATTTCAAAATGTCACAGGAGAGAAACACATGCCAAGAAAATAACACACTGGTTTAATTTCATTAGTTACAAGTGAACTGCTAGGCAAGCCATGACTTTAGATGTTTATGATATTTCTATTAAGACATGAAAGGGTCAGTGATAATCAAGAATGACTATGATTGTGAAGACATTCAGGTGAGTCAGGTAGGGACCATCTCTGAGGGCTCATTAACCCTACTCCACGGATTTAAAACAACCTGAGGCTTTTACTTTATGATGCCATTTCTGCTTGGGAACTCTTTTCTAGCAGGCAGGTAAGGGGCTACCATGACATGTGACCTGGATAGCACATCCATACATAAAGCTCCTGACAATTTTAAGCAAGAAGCACTACTGAGGAATAAAGGTTTTATGTTCAGTGGTTGACAGAGTTAGGAAGAGCTGGAGGAGCAAAAGAGAAGATATATCTCTTGACAGTTTTAATATGGTATTGTGGGCTAAAATGGCTAAATAAAGAAACCAATCCCTGAAGACAAGATAAGTGTTTAGAAGTGGCTGCACATAGCCGGGTGTGGTGACACACACTTGTAATCCCAGCATTTGGGAGGCTGAGACCAGAGGATCCGGGTTCGCGGCTAGCCTCAGCTACTTAGTGAGGCACTCTGCAACTTAGTGAGACCCTGTTTCAAAATAAAGAATAAAAAATAGGACTGGGGGTGTAGCTCGGAGGTAGAATGTCCCTGAGTTCAATCCCCAGTACCACACACACACACAAAAAAGTGGCTGCACAAGATAATAAGTAACTCTAAATTATCAGTATTCTCAGGCCCATCTTTTATTCTAATTATATAAATACCAATGTGTTTTGGGCCTGATAATCAGAGTAGCATAGATCTAGTAACTAAATGAATGATTTGGATCCAACCCAATATAGTTACTTGATAGGATTTTTGGTTCAAGCATCATGACCCAAAATGAAATCAAGATAAAATGTACTGGATCATATCTCTAGGCTCCAAAAATAGGAAAACCAGATTATATTTACTTTGTGTTCTTTCTCTTTGTCATGAAAATAGATATTTTGAGGAAAAGAAATAGAGAGTTTTGAAAATGGGGGAGGCCATCAAGTCTCTATTTCTACTGACTTCTGAGGCCCAGTGATTTGCCCAATGCCCCTCAGTTGATGGGTGTCCAG
Source organism: Graphiurus murinus (assembly GCA_004027655.1). Lineage (NCBI taxonomy): Eukaryota > Metazoa > Chordata > Mammalia > Rodentia > Gliridae > Graphiurus > Graphiurus murinus. The sequence continues at coordinate 31,188 of PVLC010013167.1, read as the reverse complement.
TCTGCTATAGTGGTCAACAGGTGATTAAGTGTGCTCTGTCCTTAATTCCCAATTGCTGTTACTTAGAAATACTCTCTAGAGTTCACATCTTTTATGCTATGTGTCTAGCCAAGAAGATCAATTCTTAGTTTGCTAGACAACATATGCTGAAATTTTACCAGTTTCCACAGGCAACCCATAACAGCTGGCTTACATCAGGTAGATCCTACTGAAGAGATGATTAATAGTTTCAGTCTGAAAAAAAACAAAACAAAAACAAAGTGAAACCTTTCCCCTCCTTCGTATCTCATAAGAGCTATTGCATGACATCTTGTTTTTGGCTTTGCAGTTTTAAGGAACTAGGACTCTCTTTGGTTGTATCAGGGAATTGAAGTTGAACTGAGCCAACATGGGGCTGATTTTTATCTTATGGTCACCAATTAAATTAATAGCATTGCCCATTGGCTGAATCTTTAGTTAAAATAAGAACAATGTTGACATGGGTCAGCTGATACATTTCAAACATGTTACACAAGGTCCTCTCTGGACTGAGCATCAAGCAAGTCTTCCAGAGAGTACGGATGGATTATGTTGATATCGCCTGGGACTCAGATACCCTGGTAGCTTCTCTTCCTTCCTGGAGGAAATGATTAGTTTAATACTAATCACTCTCCAGAGATGACCTCTAACCCCATGAAATATCACTTGCATGAAGGCTAGTTCAGTCATACGTATAATCCACTTGGAATGCATGTTCAGGAAACCAGTCTTTTGAAGTCCTCTTCCCAGTGCGAGTGATATAGTTAACTTACAAAACTGTTTGCTTATATTCCTCTGAGATTTGGCCCTGCTTATTTGGAGTCAGGTGGGAGTTTTCAAGAAGTTCATAGACATCGTGCATATTGGGGACACTCTGCCTCATGTCCTTGGTAACCTTTTGGATCTGAAAACCCATGCTGTCCTTTGGACAAACTCTCTGGCCCTGGTATGCCTGAGCCCGGTGTGTGCAGATGCCAAACTTGCTGAGAAGGATGAACACATCCCTCTGGAAGGCCTTGGTGAAAATGGCATAGAGGAATGGATTGGCACAGGAGTTGAGCGGGTAGAAGAGAACCAGCAGGATTTTGGAGTTGGTAACGGTGATGAGAGGCTTGTCCATAAGTGCCGACAGGGCGTAGAATGAGATCGGAGCCATGCACATGAAGTCGGTGAAGATCAACACTGCCATCCTTTTGGCGATCTTGGTGTCTTTGTCTCCAGGGTTGTACTGAGGATTTCGGACTGTGATGTAGATTTTCACATAGCAGGAGCAGATGATGATGAAAGCGACGATATTGAGCAACAGAAGGAGGACGATGTAGGCCACAGCAAGAGGCGTCTCCGTGTCCATGGGCAGGCAGATGCTGACCTTGGCATAGCTGCTTATCCCCACCAAAGGGAGCAGGGCAAGAAGGAAACAGCACACCCAGCCCCCAACCATGATGGCGTAGGCGTGCCTGAGGCGGATCTTGCGGTCCAGGCGCATGGCAAAGGTGATGGCGTACCAGCGCTCCAGGGTGATGACCGTCAGTGTATACACCGACAGCTCGCTGGCAAAGACCGTGAAGAAGCCGGCTGTGTTGCAGCCAGGGCCCGTCTGCCAGTCGATGGCGTGGTTGTAGTACTCAGAGTGGGTGTAGAGGTCCACGGAGGCAATGAGGAGCAGGTATATCCCCATGCAGAAGTCTGCGAAGGCCAGGTTGCACATAAGGAAGCGTGGGACAGTCAGCTTGTAGTGGCTGGTAAGTAGGATGAACAGCACAAAGACGTTGCCCAGGAGAGCCAGTAGGCTCACAAACCACACCACGATCCTCAGGAACCTGTAGCCCATTATGTCTTCACAGGGGTTGAACTCATCCGACTTGGGGGTACACACCATGTCCTCACTGTCCCCACACACAGTGTAGTCGTAATGGCTGTCAAAGGCCTGTAGGGTCTCTTCTTGGGGGTTTTTGAGTTCTTGGCCAAAGCCGATAATCTCATCCTCCTGTTCTTCAAAGAAGACGTAATAGTGTGAGTTGCTGAGGGGATCCTGGAGCTTGGGGTTTTGCTTGTACCCCACATTGCCGTCACCTGGATCTTCTTCATACTCCTGGTAGATGGGGCCATTCAACGTATTCACAGATTTTCTGTGACGTAGGTTCCGGATACTGCTCTCGTTACACATCAAGGACTCAAGGATTCTGTAAAGCAGCAAAAACAAAAAAAAGTTACCGCCAGGCATGGTGGCGCACACTTGTAATCCCAGCATTTGGGAGGCTGAGATGGGAGGATCTGGGTTCTCGGCCAGCCTCAGCTACCTAGTGAGGCCCTCTGCAACTTAGTGAGACCCTGTTTCAAAAATAAAGAATAAAAAATAGGACAGGGGGTATAGCTCAGAGGTAGAATGCCCCTGAGTGCAATCCCCAGTACCGCAAAAAAAAAAAAAAAAAAAGGTTACCATTTGCTTAAAAATCTGCAAATAATCCCCGCAACACTTGGAAAAATAGGCCAACTACTTACTGTAATGATTATGATCTATAGCATTTTACATGATCTGGTCAGGCCTGTCTACTTTCCCTCTGTTACTGTGGCCCTTGACATTGATCTTATTTCTCCTTTGCCACCACTTCAAGAAGAGCAGAAATAAGAAACGTGGACAATATAGCCAGTCCACCCAGTTAGAATTCAGCTCTACTAGTTACCACCAGTTACCAGCTGTTCTGTCTCAGGCAGGTCTATGAACTTTGGTTTATTCATTTGTAAAATGGAAGAATGAGAGATTCTATTTCAGTCTTGCATTGGAGTGCCACGTATGTGTTGGTTTTTGTTGTTATCACTACTCCTGTTTTTTTATTTTAGTATTGGGGATTGAACCTGGGGGCATTCTACCCCAGAGCTACACACCCAGCCCTAACTTTTGTTTTTTATTTTGAAACAGGTTCTCACTAAATTGTGGAGGGCCTCACTAAATAGCTGAGGCTGGCCTCGAACCTGTGATCCTCCTGTCTCAACCTTCGACCCTCCTGTCTTGGCCTCCCAAGTACTGGGATTACAAGCATGCACCACCACACCTGGCTTCCCTTATTTTTTTTATTTTGAAACAGGGTCTCCATAAGTTGCTGAGGGTTTCACTAAGTTTCTGAAGCTGGCCTCCAACCTGTGATCCTCTTGTGGCAGCTTCCCAAATACTGCGATTACAAGTGTGTACCACCATGTCTGGCTTACTATTCCTATTCAGAGCTCTAGAATTGTATGTTCCCTTTGCATAGAAACTCATGGCTACCTCTCTTCATGATTCAGTTTTAAACTCATATACCCCTTTCTCAGAAGAGTCTTCCCTGATGTCCTTAAATAAATTGTTCTACCCTTCTGTATTTCCTTCATGGCACTATCTGGTATCTTCTTATTTTCCTGTTTACTTTCTGACTTCTCCTACTAGACTGTAAACAAAATGCAAGAAGGGCTCTTGTCCATCCGACTCACTGTGACAGTGCCAGGTACTTAGTAGTGCTCAGTAAATATTTTTTTAAACAAATGGCTAGATGGCCACTACTCACAGAAATAAGGGTTCGTTTTTGTCTAGTTCACTAGACTTGCAACAAAAGGAGTTGTGTGCCCTGTGGCCACTGCTGAGCAGCCTTTGGTTTACTTATTGAGCTCTGGTTAAAATGCCCAGTGGGCTAGCTAGCTGCTATAAGCTGTCAGAGGTTAATGAAAAAAACCTGGGCCTGCCCCTGAGGTCCACTGTAGTCTCCCCCATCCCTGGTCCTTTGCTGCTCGGGGCCACATGCTGCCACACAGAGTGTGTGGTGGCCATCCCCGTGCCCTGCCCCAGTGCCCTGCAGTCAGCAAGTCCACATTGTCCTTTTTTTTTGGTGGTACTGGGGATTGAACCCAGGGGCATTCTATCTCTGAGTTACACCCCCAATTTACCCCCAATCCTTTTTTTTATTCTTTAGTTTTGAAACAGGGTCTCACTAAGTTGTGGAGGGCCTCACTAAGTAGCTGAGGCTGGCCACGAACCCGGATCCTCCGGTCTCAGCCTCCCAAGTACTGGGATTACAAGTGTGTGGCACCATGCCTGTCCACATTGCCCTTCTTTGCACAGTTCAGCTTTCCTGGTGGCTTCTGCCCCCACAGCCAGGCCCCCTTTTTCTTCTGACTGCAAATAGGAATGTAGAGAGTCAACCAGCAGACACTTCTATAGAAGCTGAGGGGGACCAATGAAGAGCTAAATGAAGGCGGAGTTAGGGGAAATGGGGACGGTGCAGGGAGAGTTATCAGGGTGAAACTAGGGGAAAACAAGAGACAGAAAACATGGAGAGAAAAAGAAGACCGTCCCTCCTTAGAAACCTCTCAAGCAACAGGAGACTAAAATATGTACAGCCGGGCGTGGTGGCGCATGCTTGTAATCCCAGTACTTGGGAGGCTGAGACAGGAGGATCCGGGTTCGAGGCCAGCCTCAGCTACCCAGTGAGGCTCTCCGCAACTTAGTGAGACCCTGTTTCAAAATAAAGAATAAAAAATAGGACTGGGGGTGTAGCTCAGAGGTAGAATACCCCTGGGTTCAAGCCTCAGTACTGCAAAAAATAAAATAAAATAAATAGTATCATGTTAAAAAAATAATAAAGCCCGTGCACTTGGAACCAGTGCTGTGACATTTGCAAGGCCCAATAGGCAGTCCAATGGCATGTGTTTTATAAGCTTGTCCTCAGGGTTCTGGTGCCATATGCGTTGCATCTGGAGACTGGACATCATGTGGGTGAGCTCTATAAGGTTCCATGTGATCTGGTCCTCCTATCTCTATTCCAGCATCTCTTATTACCTGGCCCCCTGCTGCATCCAGAGTCTGCCTTACTTCTCATCTGCAACCACTTTGCATCCAGAGTCATTGCGTCCCCTGGATTTCCTGTTCTTAAAGATGCTTGCAATTCTTTTCCACCTGGTTTTCAAAGCAGAGATTCTTCCGTAAACTCGGCAATGAATTCAGCTTCCACCATAGCCTTTTGTCACTTATTCCAGGCCCCCACCACTTACCCTCTGATTTTCTTCTGATTCTTAAAAGCGCAGCAGTGGCTTGGATAGGAAAGGTCAGCCCGGGTGAGGTGAAGGAAACTCAAGGAAAGCGGGAGTTTCTTAAGGGTCCAAGTGTTTCTTGCTATCAGTTCCTTCAAGTGCTGCAGGCCTTTGGATGGCAGGGCAGTGACACTGGTGTAAGACACATCCCTGGGACACAGAGAACAGAACAATGCAGAGAGACGGTGAGCAGCCGGGAACTCTCAGACCTGGGCTCGAAAATCAGGCAGACCTGAGATGAAGGGAAGTGATAGGCTCCTTTTTGCTGCTGAATATGTAATCTGAGTTCTTTACATTTGGCCACTGTTCTAAGGAGAGATATTAGGTTTCTAAGACAATATGTTATAAAGGACTATCATTTTCATTGCTTAGAATTCCATCATTTATCAACAAATGCTTTTTTGTTGTTGTTGTTTTTGCAGTACTGGGAGTTGAACTCAGGGGCATTCTACCTCTGAGCTATACCCCCAGCCCTATTTTTTATTCTTTATTTTGAAACAGGCTCTCACTAAGTTGCGGAGTGCCTCACTAGGTAGCTGAGGCTGGCCTCGAACCCGGATCCTCCGGTCTCAGCCTCCCGAATGCTGGGATTACAAGGGTGCGCCACCACGCCCGGCTAACAAATGCTATTTAGACATTTTCTTCTATTCATTGGAATACATGTGAACTCTTGGAATCAGAGATGAATGTCAAGCTGATTCTGCAAAATGACACTCTATAACCACATTAAAAGGTCTCAAGAGGCGAGAGAAATAAAATTGAACAAGTGCAATGGGACTTACATTGTTATCAGTCTCTGTGGGGACTAGGGTTTTGGGACTGATAAGCTACTCACTGATATGGATCAACACCAGTATTATGAAAATATTCTCCAAATGATGCAGAATTTGAAAATCCTAATCAGTTACAGCAGGAATTCATGATTAATAACAAATCCCTGGAGTGGGGCATGGCAGCTCACAAATAAAATCCTAGTACTTGGGAGGCTAAGACAGGAGGATCATAGGTTTGAGGCCAGCCTCAGCAACTTAGTAAGACCCTATTTCAAAATAAAAAAGTCTGGAGGTGTAGCTCAGAGGTAGAATGCCCCTGAGTTCAATCCCTAGTTCAATAAAAACAAAAAACCCAACCAACCAACCTAACAAACAAAAACTTCTGCCCCGCTATTTCTTTGACTATAAATGTATTCCTATAAAAAATCCAAGTATTTGTATTAGTTACCTGAAGTAAGATTCAAATCACTTCTGATAGAATCTATGGGAGGAAATGTTGGTGGAGCTGGAAATGGTATATTAATGTGAATTACTAAAGTAGAAATAATTCCTGACATTTTCTGTTCTTTTCTCAATCTAGAGAGTTCTTATTATATGTCTCACTTCATCATTTCTACTTGGACTGAATAACAGCTTGAATAAGACCATGAATATTTAACCTATTTTATATTTTATCAATTAAAATATTTACTAAGTATTCCTTACAGAAGGGCTTGCCATTTAAAAATGTTTCATATGGGTAGTGTCTGAGCAGCAAGTAAATTCTAATATTTTCAGCTTCTTCATGTACAACGTTATGATTAGACTTAGCTGCGATTTACATTATTATCAAGGTTCAAGGCTGCCAGAGCTTGCTGCTGATTTTTTTTTTTTTTTTCAGTACTAGAGATTGAACTCAGGGGCATTCTACCTCCGAGCTACACCCCCAGATCTATTTTTTATTCTTTATTTTGAAACAGGGTCTCACTAAGTTGCGGAGTGCCTCACTAGGTAGCTGAGGCTGGCCGCGAACCCGGATCCTCCCGTCTCGGCCTCCCAATGCTGGGATTACAAGCATGCGCCACCACGCCTGGCTGCTGATTTTTTTTTGTGGTAGTTTGTTTGCTTTTGTTACTGTTGTTTCGCAACAAAGCTCATGTATTAATAGCATCCTTACCACACAACTGTGACCTTTTTTTTTTTTTTTATCATCAAACACATATGTCTGGGAAATTGGCATGAAGAAGCAATTCTGCAGTTAGTGAGAGAGTAGAGGGATCTTAGAGCCAGATGTCAGTACATCTGTGAAGTAAGTGAAGCCAGGCTTAGCCCTAGCATCTCTCAGCTTATTTTCCTCGCTCCTCTGACTGCTAGATACATTGCTTGATTTTGTTCACCTGAGTTTGTCTTTCCAAAGAATGTGTTTAAGTTTTAGTAGATAGTCCTTGGGAAAATGCTTTAGTAACCATTGCAAAAGACTCCACAACAAAGTGGCCTAACACAACCATCTTTTTATTATGAGCATAGCTTTTGTGCATCAGAAATGTGAACAGAGCCTGGCAGGGATGGATCGACCCTGCCCCGTGATGTCGGGCTCAGCTGGGAAGACCCAAAGGCTGAGGCAACTGGACAACTGGAGGCTGGACTTATCTGCAGACTCCTTCACTGGCAGGCCTGAGGAGCAGACTCAAAGGCCGAGCTCAGCTGGTACTCTCGGTGTGGCATGCTCCGCGGAACACGGGCTTCTCACATCATGGCAGCGGATTCCGAAGGAATTTGCAAATTCAAGGGCAGGGGACACAGAACCCACTTTATTATTTATTTATCTATTTATTTATTTTAGTGTGGATTGAACCCAGCAGCACTCTACCACTGATCTACCAATGAGCCAGCTATTCTCATTTTTCATTTTGAGACAGGGTCTTGCTGACTCAACAAGGCTGGGCCTCAGTCAGGCGAGGTGGCACACATCTGTAATCCCAGTACTTGGGAGGCTGAGAGAGGAGGATGGAAGGTTCAAAGCCAGTCTCAGCAACTTAGCGAGACCCTCTTTCCAAATAAAAAATGTAAAAAGGGCTGGAGGTGTAGCTCAGAGGTATAATGCTCCAAGGATCCAGCCACAGTAGCCCCCCCCCCCCAACTCCAAACAAAAAATACAAGACTGGCCTCAAACTTGCGATCCTCCTGCCTTTGCTTCCCCTGGTAGCTAGGAATGCAGGGGTATACAACTGCTGTCCGCTAGAACCCACTTGTTTTGGTTTTGTGTGTGTGTGGTATGGGGGCTTGAGCCCAGGGGCATTCTATGTCCCAGCTGTGTCCTCAGACTTATTTTACTTTTATTTGGAAATAGGGTTTCATTAGGTTGAGGAGAGTCTCACTACTTGTTGAGGCTGGCTATCCTTGAAATTGTGGCCTCTCAAGTACTAGGATTGCAAGTGTTTCCCACCATGCCTGGCTAGAACCCACCTCTTAATGGAAGGTGTGTCAAAGAATTTGGTACCTTACTTAAAAACTGCCATAGCGACCCAAACAGCAGAAATAACATTAAGGCAGATACTTAAGGGGAAATTGGCAGCTCATCACGCTGCAAATCAGCATTCTGGTCCAGGTTCTACCTGGATCAGCATCAGACCCACCTGTAATACAGACTGAGCCACCATTGAATTATAATCTCTGATGTGGGGCCCAGACCATTTGAATTATAATCTCTGATGTGGGGCCCAGACCATTTGAATTATAATCTCTGATGTGGGGCCCAGGAAGCTGTTAAAATGCTCATGGGCCATTCAGAGCTAGTCTCTGTTTTATGGCACAGGCAGATATCAAGATTTAGACAAAGAAATAAAGTGTGTTGGGTCCAAAGAGATTCATCAAACTAAGGGTGGATCCATAACTATAATTTGGGTCTAGAGCTTTACCCCTTATCTTTATGTCTCTGGGGGCTTTGAACATGGATCCAGGTGCAGTAGCCTCCAGGGACTGATCAGGAAGAATTGTGAAGGCCTGGTGGCACACACCTGCAATCCAAGCAATTAGGAAGGCTGAAGTAAGAGGATTGCAAGTCTGAGGCCAGTTTGGGCAACTTAGGGAGACGCTGTCTCAAAATAAAATTTAAAAAGGTCTGGAGATGCCCCATGGGCCATTCAGAGTTAAACTCTGTTCTCAGAACATTTTTATTATTTATTTTATTTTATTTTATTTGCGGTACTGGGGATTGAACTCAGAGGCATTCTACCTCTGAGCTATACCCCCAGCCTTATTTTTTCTTCTTTATTTTGAAACAGGGTCTCACTAAGTTGCGGAGTGCCTCACTAGGTAGCTGAGGCTGGCCTCGAACCCAGATCCTCCAGTCTCAGCCTCCCAAATGCTGGGATTACAAGTGTGCACCACCACGCCCAGCTCAGAACATTTTTATGATGCAGGCAGATGTCAACTGAGATGTAGCTCAGTGGTAGAGTGCTTGCCTAGCATGCATGAGACTGTGGGTTCATCCCTGGTATTAAGGAGAAAAAAGAAAGAAAGAAGAAAAGAAAAATTGCATCTATGCTAGACATATACAAGACTTTTTCTCTTGACATTATTTCCTAAACAAGTTTGACCATTTACATGACATTCACATTGTATAGATAATGTAAGTAATCTAGTGATGATTTAAAGTATACCAGAGCAGCCTCAGCTACCTAGTGAGGCACTCCGAAACTTAGTGAGACTCGGTTTCAAAATAAAGAACGAAAAATAGGGCTGGGGGTATAGCTCGGAGGTAGAACGCCCCTGAGTTCAATCCCCAGTACCAAAAAAAAAAAAAAAAAGTATACCAGAGGATCTATGTAGGTTATATGTAAATACTCCCCATTTCATATAGGGACTTGAGCATTCCCCATTTTAGTATTATCACGGGGTCCTAGAACCAGTCCTTTGCAGATACCAACCATGACTTCATTTGCATCTCCAGGGTAAGTTTTCTGGCTCCAGTTAACATCATCTCTGCTTTTTTGTCCACTATTATTCCCTTCCAATCCATTCTCCACGCAGCAGGCTGAGTAGTCATAACCTAAGAATTGAGTAATGTCACTCTCATGCTTAAAGTCTTGAAGTGACTTCTTAAAGTACTACCAAAACATCTACTATGTATATGGTGTCCTTTGAGGTCTTGCAGATCTGGTCCTTGACAACCTCTCCAGCCTTATCTCAGGGACCTAAGGCCTCTCAATGCAACTCTGAATATCCATAAGCATGCTGTTCTTGGAGCATCCCTGTGGCACTTGCTTCCCTTCATGTAGGCTGCTGTGATTCTAATACTTTGCATTTATGGGGTCAAGCGGGGGAGCTACTGTCCTCCTCCTCCTCCTCCTCCTCCTCCTCCTCCCCCTCTTCCTTCTTCTTCAAAACTTATTCTCTCTTGCCAAGATCTGCAGTTTCAAGCAGACACTCTGGGTGATCTCTGGGTTATCCTTTCTGATAACACCCAGAGTGTCTTTTCATTTGAAATGTTCTCAATGGAGTTAATCTTCCTTCCAACTCTACTAGTATTTTTTATTTCCTGACTTTTATCCACCATCTTCTAAGGCTTGAAGCTTCAATGCCTTCATGGAGTCTTTCTTGCCTTTGTCCTACATTCGTGTCATAAATATTTACAGTGAAATGTCATTGTGCTCCCTCCACCCATCATATGTCAGCTCAGCTGACAGTTTATACATTTAGTCTCTGGGTTCTCATCTTAGTTTAGGTCTGAATTACATTTTACCTGAGTTTTACAAAAACTTCATGATGGTTTCAGGCTTCTTCTACTAATTCTACCTTCAGACTTAGTGTAGAATGTTCTTTCTAAAAATCTCGTTGTATTTGCTTGTCATCTTGAAATCCATGGTTCCTCCAATGTATATCGAATGAAATTCAAGCTTCTTAGAAGAGTGTCCCTTCTTTATCCCCATGGGGAGTTGTTATGGTTTGGATTTAGAACGTCCCCCAGACCTCATATAGATGAGGCAGAGATGTTGGAGGCAGGGCTTGATTGCTGAGGAGCGGTCCCTGTAGGTGTGGCCTTGAAGACTATATATGTGTTCTTTCTTCCCTGTTGCTCTTTCTGCTTCCATCCAGTCTCTGTGATGTGAAAGAAGAGCCTGGCCCTGAGCTCTGTAGACTTCATCTGACCTAACACAGACTGAACCCTCTGAAATCTCCAGAACTGTGAGCAAATAAATCTTCCTTCTTTTAAGTTGTGATTCTCAGGTATTTTGGGTTTCAGTCAGAATGCTGACTGAAACAGGATGTTCTCCCTGAATCCTGCGTGATCTGCTTTATTGAATTTCTCCCTCATTTCAATAGAGCACATTTTGAAATAATTTTCTAGATGGCCAGATGAGAGAGGTATTTTCTGTGTTCTTGCCTGTTCTGCTCTTATCATTCAATTGATGCCTTACTTGGTCATAACATTTGGGGTTGCAAAATTTTATTTAAAAATATCTTTTTTGCCAGGCATGTGGTGCATGCTTGTAATCACAGTACTTGGGAGGCTGAGACAGGAGGATCTGGGTTCAAGGCCAGCAGCAGCTACTTAGTGAGGCCCTCCACAACTTAGTGAGACCCTGTTTCAAAAATAAAGAATAAAAAAATAGGACTGGAGGTGTAGCCCGGAGGTAGAATGCCCCTGGGTTCAATCCCCAGTACTGCAAAAAAAAAAAAAATCTTTTTTGTGTGATATTGAAGATCAAACCAGGGGTGTTCTACTGATGAGCTATACTCCCATACTTATTTATTTTATTATGAAACAGGGTCTCACTAAGTTGCTGCTGTTGGGCTTGAACCTGTGAGTCTCTTGTCTTAGCCTCCCAAGTACTGGGATTACAAGCATGTACCACAACCCAGCTAAAAAAGTATTATTTTTCTTCAGAATTTTATTTTATTTATTTTTTATTTTTTATTTATTTTTTTTTTTTGCGGTACTGGGGATTGAACTCAGGGGCATTCTACCTCCGAGCTACACCCCCAGCCCCTTTTTATTCTTTATTTTGAAACAGAGTCTCACTGAGTTGCGGAGTGCCTCACTAGGTAGCTGAGGCTGGCCGCGAACCTGGATCCTCCGGTCTCAGCCTCCCGAATGCTGGGATTACAAG
>PVLC010013167.1:0-19147 GCA_004027655.1 Graphiurus murinus | reverse complement strand
CAGAATTTTAAAGGCTTTCTCATATTAAATTCTAGTAATGAGTGTTGCTTTGTAAAGTATGATGCCATTCTAGTTCTTGTTCTTTGGTCATTGACTCTTTAGAAGTTTTTGTTGTTGATATTGTTGTTTTTGGTGCTGGTGATTAAATCCAGGGTTTCATATATTGAAAGCACACACTACAACCAAGCTACACTCTCAGCTCTATGGAAGTTTTTATGACCTTTCTTTATACCTGGTGTAAGATTTCATGAAGATGTGAGATGCGCCCTGGTATGGATCTTTTTTCATTTATTGCGCTGTGCATAGGGAGGGTAGGTTTAGGGCCCCTTCAGTTTGGAGACCTGTACTCTTCAGTTCTAGAAAATTTTCTAGTATTGTCAACCCTAGGATAATTTACTCCTTTCTTTTCCTAGTAAATGGAAAAGGAACCTCCTGTGTCCCTCACACAGCTCTCTTTTTTTGTTGTTGTAATTTTCTCCTATTACTTTAATTAAGTCTTCTGGTAGAATCCTTTCACTGTATCTTCCATCTTGTATTGAATTTAAAATTTTTACTTCATGAGAGCTGGAACTGTGTTCGTGTGTATGTGTGTGTGTGTGTGTGTGTGTGTGTGTGTATTCACTAAGTGCTATGGTAGTGGCAAACACCAGTAGTTTGCCACTACCATAGCACTTAGATTTTAGCTAAAAGTCTACCATAGTGTTTAGATGGTAGACTAAAGGCCAAAAAACAATGATATATGAGTTTTAAATTCAGATTATCTGGATTTGAGGCCAGCTTCTCCACTTACTATCAGTCATCCAACCTTTGTATGGCTCAGTTTCATTATATTGGTTTTTTTTTTTTTGACAGTAGCTGATAGTGTGTTCTCAATGAATATTAGCCATTACTATAATTGTCATTGTTGCTATAGTTGAGAGATGAAATTTTCTCAGATTTAGCTGGGATCACCAATTATTGCTTTGTTTAAAAGTTCTTTTCTGTTCTCTGCAATGTCTTTGAATCTTCCAGGCTCATCCTCCATCCCCACCCCCTCCATTTGTTTATCTATCTTGGTCTCAATCTTTCACATTAAAAGCATTCTTTGGTGATCTTTGATTACACATTCATACTTGAGAGCAAGTTTTTCCACTGGCAGATTTTGCTTTAGGGCAACTGTGTAGGGACCTGGCCATTATGTTGCTGGGCTTGGAAATGCCAGGTTGTGGATATCTTTGTTTGTTTTAGAATTTTCCAACTTCCTCAAAAAAGAAACTTGAAATTTCCAGATTAAAGCAGAGATATTTGGATGCTGGCATTTTGCATGAATAGGGTAGAGGGTTACTGTTTCCAGGTATAGACCTTCAATTAACCCTTCTGTTTGCACCCCCATGTCTCACTCTTGCCATACACTACCTCTAAGTCTCACACCTCAAAGGCTTTGGGCCTGCAAGTCCTCTAGGTTTTCCTTTCCTTCTTCTCTGCCTTTTTTCTTTCAGGATTCCATACTTCTACAGACCATAATATGGCCTTATGTTTGACCACTTTGAATAATGATTTTCAAATATTGTATAACTTCTTTTCTAAAATCAACCCTTCATACAGTTTAACATACAGTTGAAAATTTTTATTTCAGACTAAGAAGTAGATGGAAAGTAGCCATCAGCAGCTGAAAGACCTGAGTCTGTTTGTGAATGTAGTCACATGGATGGGAACCTACTAGTTGGAAGGCCTTGCTCTTTCTTGTTGACTCTGGCACTTTTCTTAAAGAGCTCATCAAGAGATGGGCACTCAACTCCATGAGAATTTGTCTCTAGCAAGTATTTACACACAAATCAGGATGCAGCTGAGCTGAGCCTGGCAGACACTTTGAAATCTAATTGTCTGGGTCATGGGAACCATCTCAAGTTAAGTGTTTAATGAAAGTAATAGGACTTCGATTTGGAAAGAGTGTTATATATGGGGTTGTACACAGAAGTATCACCAAAATTTAATGATACTGAAGGAAGGAGGGGAAGCACCAATTGGTATGTAATGTCATAGGAAGAACAAATTTCTTCTCTGAAGCAATCAGGTACTCTAGCATCCCAAAACATTGAAACCATTTCCATTTTTTCTTTGAGGGGGTGGGGCGGAGGACATTTTGTCATTGATTATTGTTTACGATTAACTTTTAAAAAATTCAATTGCAAATTAAATAAGCACTAAATTGGCTTGTCAAGTTTTTAACAGTAATTGCCAGTCAGTATAGAAGCTGCTGTATTATAAATGTGCAGTCACAGTTGTGAATTGGTAGATGAAATGCATTTAAGGGCAAAAAGATTCGTTTAGTGCTTGAAAGACAATTTAATTTGTTAATACTAAATTAAAAGTAAAGGCCTAAAAGCTATTCAGTTCAAGACAGTGAGCTTGCCTCAATATGTTTAAAGTATTTTTTTTTTTTTATGTAAGATGAGTTAGTTCTTGTAATTGGTGCATTGTAATCATACATCTTTGTTAGGTACAAGCTGATAAAGGCATACATGCACACATTTCTCATTTAACTCTTCCCCAATTCCCGCCCCACTCCCTTGCCCTCCCTCCTTCTCAAGTTCAGTTTCGTGATTGATTTTGATATGTTTGTGAAAGTACATCACCTGCATTAGGGTGTCCCCCCTCCCCCCTTAACATCATGTGCCTTTATTCAACAAGTGTTAATCGATCGTTGTCTATGTCTCAGGCATAGCTCTAGGGGCAGTAGACAAAACAGGCAGCTATTGCTGCTCTCCTTGTGCTTACATTCTGGGTATCACTCTGATCCTCTTTCCCTCCCTCTTAGCTTGCATAATCAAATTTCTTTAAAGTCTAGTCACTTCTAGGACCTATGATATCTCAGGGAGTTTCCTATCCCAGCCTAATGGATCCCACAATGAGAAGTTGCCCACACACTGTCATTCAGCAAAGTCTATCACACAGTGACACTCTGTATCACATGTCACTCTGTTGCACACTGACAAGTGGAAAGATGGCTCTTTATCACCCAGGGTCATGTTGAAACCCTCTCAACCTTCCACCTCCTATACACATGCAAAATGACCATCACCCTAGAGGCACAGGAGCAGGATCAATGCTACCAGTGGGAAATGAAAAATCCACTTTCTTTTAGATTGTTTCTATCTTTTAGACTCGGAGGCAAAGCATGATTGACTAAATGGGTTTCTGTGATTTGTCAGATACAGTGGGTCAGGATGAAAACTCTAACTCCCTATTTTCTTCTATTGTTCTAGGAATAAAACTCCCCAAAGAGTCAAAGAATTTACGACCCTTCCATAGTGGCTTGAGAAGAATTGTGAGCCCAACTATACACATTAAAACCTGTTTGGTTTTTTTTTGTTTGTTTGTTTGTTTGCGGTATTGGGGATTGAACTCAGGGGCATTCTACCTCCAAGCTACACTCCCCAGCCCATATTTTATACTTTATTTTGAAACAGGGTCTCACTAAGTTGTGAAGGGCCTCACTAATAGCTGAAGCTGGCCGTGAACTTGGATCCTCCTGTCTCAGCCTCCCAAATACTGGAATTACAAGTGCGTGCCACCATGTCCGGCTTAAAACCTGCTGTTTTGTATTTATGTTTGTGGGTTTTTGTTGAAAACTTTAATCTGATTTACCCCTCCCATCGGCTAGACTGCTGCTGGGGTCTTCTAGATGATTGTAGCACTGTGAGTAAAACAGGCTACAGGATACAGCACATGTGACTTTTGCCTTTCTTGTACGGTCCTTTGCAGTCTCATTCCTTCTCTTGCATCACACAAGTAACTGAAACTTGATATGGGCCAAAACACCAAAAATTATGAGAGGAATAGGGACCATCAGGAACCACCATAGGGACAAAGGGCAGATACACTCCTGGCTTGTTAGCTATTGAAAGCATGGAGTGTGCTTTCCCCAGCTCCACCCCCTTCCTGTAACTCATGGCTCATTAGCTTTTAAGAGCATGATATTTACCTTTCCTACCTCCTCAGTCACCAACGCTCAGAGTCTTATTGAGATATCCTCCCCATGACTCTCCAAGAACAAACAGCATAAAGGACAAAAACTGTTGAGGAACTGTCAAATGGCAAATTCCCAGCCAGGCCTGTTGGTGAGGCTGAGCCAAGAGGATCAGGGGAGGATGAGATAGGAGGAGCGCAGTTCAAGCCCAGCCTCAGAGTTAAAGTGCCCTCAAAGGAAAAGAAAAACACAGCCAGGCGTGGTGGTGCACACTTGTAATCCCAGCATTTGGGAGGCTGAGACCAGAGGATCGGGGTTCGCAGCCCGCCTCAGCTACCTATTGAGGCCCTCTGCGACTTAGTGAGACCCTGTTTCAAAATAATGACTAAAAATAGGGCTGGGGATGTAGCTTAGAGGTAGAATGCCCCTGAGTTCAATCCCCAATACTGAAAAAAAAAGAAAGAAAAGAATAACACACTTTGGAAATGCACTTAAAGGCAATAAATATTTCTAAACCTTAGCTCCCCCTTGCTAACAGCCCTTTCCCAGGAATAAAGGTAACTTTGTCCTTTGTCCGTAGAGCCAGCTGGACGCTCTCTTGGTCAGAGGCGAAGGTGAGTTGCAGAAGGCCACAAACTGTAATGGGTTATCGTCTGCTACTAGTATTCCCATGGACACTACGATAGGCTTCCTTACTCATCAGATCAGGTTCCGTACAATATAATGTGAACACTTCCTTCAAGCACTATCTTTTGGGCCAGGTTATATTTCTTTTTTCCAAATTATGCATATTTTTCCTGTTAGCTTCCCTTTGCTCTTTCTCACTTATTTTCTTTGTTGCAATTCCTCACCTGAAGCCCATCTCAAAGAATACCTCCTTTTTATGTGTATGTGTGTGTGTGTGTGTGTTACTGGGAATAAAACTCAGGGACACTTTACCATTGAGATACACCCCCAGCCCAATTTTATTTCTTATTTGGAAACAGGGTCTCACTAGGTTGCTGAGAGCCTCACTATTTGTGAGTCTGGCCTTCCAACCTACAATCCTCTTATCTCAGCCTCCCAAGTACTGGGAATTGCAACCTCCTTTAATAAGGTCTTTGAGCCGGGCGTGGTGGCGCACGCTTGTAATCCCAGCATTCGGGAGGCTGAGACCGGATGATCCGAGTTCGCGGCCAGCCTCAGCTACCTAGTGAGGCACTCCACAACTTAGTGAAACTCGGTTTCAAAATAAAGAATAAAAAATAGGGCTGGGGGTGTAGCTCGGAGGTAGAATGCCCCTGGGTTCAACCCCCAGTACCACAAAAAAAAAAAAAAAAAAAAAAAAAAAAAAAAAAAAATAAGGTCTTTGCTAATTACCCTAACCAGAAATGGTTTCTTAATTCTCTAAAGATACCTATTTACATTTCTCCTGAATTTGTAACTTCTAAAAGCAAAGGCTGAGCAGGGCGTGGTGGCCCATACTTGAAATCCCAGCACTTGGGAGGCTGAGACCAGAGGATCTGGGTTCATGGCCAGCCTCAGCTACTTAGTGAGGCCCTTCACAACTTAGTGAGACCCTGTTTCAAAGTAAAGAATTAAAAAACAGGACTGGGGGGTGTAGCTCAGAGGTAGAATGTCCCTGGGTTCAATCCCCAGTACTGCAAAAAGTAAAAAACAAAAAATAAAAAAATAAAAAAAATAAAAGCAAAGGCTGTGTCTAATCTTTTATTTATTTTTTACGGTACTGGGGATTGAACTCAGGGGCATTCTACCTCCGAGCCACACCCCCAGCCCTATTTTTTCTTCTTTATTTTGAAACAGGGTCTCACTAAGTTGCGGAGGGCCTCACTAGGTAGCTAAAGCTGGCCGAGAACCCGCATCCTCTGGTCTCAACCTCCCAAATGTTGGGATTACAAGTGTGTGCCACCATGCCTGGCTTGTGTCTAATCTTTATATCTTCCATGGTTTTCTTTTCTTTTCTTTTCTTTTTTCAGTACTGGGGATGGAACCTGAGGGCATTCTACCTCCGAGCTATACCCCCAGCCCTATTTTTTATTCTTTATTTTGAAACAGGGTCTCACTAAGTTACAGAGTGCCTCACTAAACAGCTGAGGCTGTCCACGAACCCGGATCCTCTGGTCTCAGCCTCCCAAATGCTGAGATTACAAGCATGCGCCACCACGCCCAGCTTATTCTTAATTTTGAAACAGGGTCTCACTAAGTTGTGGAGAGCCTCACTAAGCAGCTGAGGCTTGCTGAGAACCTGGATCCTCCAGTCTCAGCCTCCCAAATGCTGGGATTACAAGTGTGCGCCACCATGCCCGGCTCTCTTTGATAGCTTTCAATAGGCATCCTGTAGCATGCCAGTGGCATCAGGTGGTGAGTGAATGAAGCCCTCACCCTAGCTTCTGTTAGATTATCCGACTCTCCTCAGAAAGGCAAGGGAACAAGAGAGAACACACCAGGGATGACAGAGAGCTGGTGGCTAGAACCAAAACTGGTTTCATTTAGGCCCAAAATTTTACCCAGGATCACAAGTCAATAATAAGAAAACAATCCAATAGAAAATTGGGTGAAAGATTTAAGCAGAAACTTGTCAAAAGAAAATATTCAAATAGCTAATAAGTACATGAAAAGATGCTCGACATCATTAATAACTGGGAAACATAAAATCACAAGTACCACTGAAAACCTATTACCATGACTAGAATAAAAAAGATTGACAATAGCCGGGCGTGGTGGCGCACGCTTGTAATCCCAGCATTCGGGAGGCTGAGACCGGAGGATCCGGGTTCGAGGCCAGCCTCAGCTACCTAGTGAGGCACTCTGCAACTTAGTGAGACCCGGTTTCAAAATAAAGAATAAAAAATGGGGCTGGGGGTATAGCTCGGAGGTAGAATGCCCCTAAGTTCAATCCCCGGTTCCAAAAAAAAAAAAAAAAAAAAAAAAAAAAGATTGACAATAAAAAGGGTTGGCCAGTATGAAGCCCTCATGCCTTGCTGATGGGAATAGAAAATGGGACAATCATTTTGGAAAACAGTTGGGCAGTGTTTTCTATAAAGAGGCCTGGATTCACCTAGAAAATTATATATTCAACATTCTTGTGGACTTAATGCTAGAAAGAAACTTGCCACAAATTTCCAGCCATCTAATAGCACAATCATGTGATGATCATGAAGAATCAACAACAATGACAAAAAGGTCTTATGTTGTTCTAAATGAGGAAAGTTGGCATTGCCATGACCTCTGGATTTTCAAGCGATTAATTTGATCAGCTAAAAGCAACAAAAGTTTATTTTTGAAGTTTATTTTTGTAATGCAAACTCAAGGATATTATCACGAGGATTCTCTCTTCTCGAAGAGATGCTTATAATAGTGATTGGGGACTATTATATTATAGTAATTTTCATCAGTATGCTAAATGATATTAAAGTGGGTTACATAATTTAGATAGCACTGGTTCTTACAGAAAGCATTGCATTTCAGTGTGTTCTTTCCTTTGGTGTTATAAACACCAAGAGCTTCTCTTTCAAAATAAAAGAAAAAGAAAACAAGGTAATAAAAAATAGAAAGCATAAAAATAGAAAATGAGATTGCATGTCTTGATTAAAAAATCAATAAGTAAAAGATATTAAATTCCCAAGCTAAATTAAAAATCTCTTAAAAAAAAAAAGCAAAGACTAGAGAGTAGATCTCATTCTAGATGTTGCATAGCTTTTAGATTCTATTTCTAGAAATGATCTTGAAAAAGGTGGCAAATGAGCTGGGCAAGGTGGCACACACTTGTAATCCCAGCATTTGGGAGGCTGAGACCGGAGGATCCATGTTCGCGGCCAGCCTCAGCTGCTTAGTCATGCCCTCTGCAACTTAGTGAGACCCTGTTTCAAAATAAAGAATAAAAAAATAGGGCTGGGGCTGTAGCTTGGAGGCAGAATGCCCCCAGGTTCCATCCCCAGTACCGCAAAACAAAACAAAACAACTCAAAAAGCAAAAAACAAAGAAAAAAGTGGCAAACTAAGATGGCAAGTTCAATCGTTTTTGTTGATTGTTAGAGAAAACTGTGTTCTTTTACAGAAACCTTCATGAGGCAAAAATGCATATGCACCTGACCTCCCCCTTCTTTTTTTTTTTTCTATAGATGGAGTTTCAAGTTTTCCAGGTTTTGGCTTTTATACCAAATAACAACCAAACCGTGGTTAGTTGCATCCAATATTTATTGGGTACTTGTTATCTTCTCTTTTGAATGAGGGACATTACAAAACTATAAGACACAGCCCATTTTCTTTGGAATCTTAAAATCTAGTTGTGGAGAAACAAAATAATGAGGGTTTTGACAAAAATTCAGGGCAAGAATGAAGGAGGTCACAGGCTATGCATGATTAGTCAACAAATGCATTTTAAGACAACTGTGAGTGAAATTTGAGGAATGATATTGGACTCTGTTCACCTCCTACTATGCTTCTATTGGCCTTTCAAGTGCTGACATCTCCATTGATTTCTCTTCCTACCCCTTGTGGCTTTCTTTTGTATAATGCCCAAAATTAATATTTAAAAAGTAAGCCGGGCATGGTGGCGCACGCTTATAATCCCAGTTCTTGGGAGGCTGAGCCTGGAGGATCTGGGTTTGTGGCCAGCCTCAGCTGCTTAATGAGGCTCTCCACAACTTAGTGAGACCCTGTTTCAAAATAAAGAATACAAAATAGGACTGGGAGTGTAGCTTGGAGGTAGAATGCCCCTGGGTTCAATACCCAGTACCGCAAAAACAAAATAAATAAATAAAAGTAGATCCCTGTCTAGCCCTTCCCTGCAATGTGGTTTCTGATGCCTCAGAAGTAATTGTTACTGGGTGAAGTGTTTTTTTTTTGTTTGTTTGTTTGGTTTTTTTTTTTTTTTTTGCGGTACTGGGGATTAAACTCAGGGGCATTCTACCTCTGAGCTATACCCCCAGCCCTATTTTTTATTCTTTATTTTGAAACAGGGTCTCACTAAGTTGCGGAGTGCCTCACTAGGTAGCTGAGGCTGGCCGAGAACCCGGATCCTCCAGTCTCAGCCTTCCAAGTACTGGGATTACAAGCGTGCGCCACCACGCCCGGCTCTGGGTGAAGTTTTTGCTTAGTACGAATATTTTTCAGTAGCATCTCAATCCTCTTCATGGAGAATATTCATGCCAAAGAGCAGAACTGGGGGAACGTGAGGTTTATTCTGAGAAGTGACGGCACCATGTGAGGAAGGCTGTGAAAAAGAAGGGGAGGAGCTGGGTGTGTGGAACACACCTGTAATTCTAATACTTGGGAGGCTGAGACAGGAAGATCGCAGGTTCGAGGCCACTTCAGCAACGTAGCGAGACCCTGTTTCAAAATAAAAAATAAAAAGGGCTGGGGTGTAGCATGGAGGTTCAATTCCCAATATAAAAAAAGTACGGAGGGAGGGAATGGTTTACCTTCCAAAGAGAAACATCTGGAACATGCTGCCTTCTGGGGTCTAAAACCACAGGGAGTTTTCCATGTATGCAACCTTATATTCCCTCTGGACACCTCCTCCCTTGTGCCTATTTTATTTGGGTGAACAATTGCCTTTTGCATGTCTCACCTTGGTGACTGCGTTGTCTCTGCCCCTTCCCACAGTAAGGGGTTTAGCCTTTGCACATCTCTGCTTCAGGTCCACCTCAACCTACCCTCCCTGCTCCTGTCTTCAAGCTACCTACATAATCACTTGCAACTTCTGGTGCTTCCTCCCAGAATGGCAAATATTCCTCAATTTGCTGGTTTTAGATTTCACTCACTTGACTTCTTTCTATGGGAGATGAGGTTGTAACTCTCTTCCATCCTCGTTCACCTGAAGGAAGGTCCTGTCACTCACCTAACCATTTTGTTCCTCTCCAACTCCATTGCCTCCCCAGCCCCCTTCTGAGCCACTTTCTTCTGCAGTTACCTTGGATTGTAGGAATAAGCATCTTTATGACATGGGACTGAAACTACTTCCAAATGATGTGATCAGAATAGACATGAAATAGAATAGATCACCCCATCACAGGGACAGTGGAACCATTACCCCTTAATGAAAAGAGACTGCCCCCTACCCAGGAGCAAACATCTTGCAGGGGAATCTAATGCCCCCTTTCACCCCCTTCAAGTGATGCAGTTCCCAGAACAGCACAGAACAGGTCCTGAGCTAATGACCAACCACCAGACCACTCTCTCACTGGAGTCACTTACTTGACCAGCTCTGCAAATGTTCCCGCAATGCAAGCCCCAACCCTTGCGTTTGTTCTCCTTTTCTATAAAACCTCAAAGTTTTGTCAGACCCTCAATGACAGATCTCTGGTCACTGTACCCCTCTATCACTATACCCCTACGACACTGTTAGGTAGCTAGAGTAGAGATGAGCAGGACAGAGGATTGGACTAGATCTCAGAAGAGATAAGGATTTACAGTTGTTGTTTTAGAGACCGCCTTCACACCCCAGGGTTTCACTTAGACTCCCCTGAGAAAGTCTGCAACAGGGCAGAACAGCTGAGCTGTGGTGGGAGAAGAGATAGTGGCTGCCCCCAGTGCATCTGCAATGAGGGGGAAAGGTTTCCAGCCAAATAAAACTCGCCTGGTGGAAGACTCGAGGCCGTATTCCACTCCCAGAAATGGACAAGACTGCTCCAGACCCTCCCTGTGACTTCTTTGCCCCAGGCCATTTCTCACCCTGGAAAGTGCCCCTTTCTGGTGTCTGTCTGTCTGTCTGTCTCTCTCCCTCTCTCTCTCTCTCACATAACCTGACCCTTTCTCTGGAATGTAACTCCCTTTATCATGATCTTCTTTTATTTCTGTGCCCCCACTTCCTAAGTAAACTTCTTCTCTCTCTATTTATGCTTTCTGCTTGATATAGTTCTCTCAGGAAGCCAGAACTAAATAAGAGAGATTACTGCCCTAGAATAGTAATTTCTGGGGAAGCGATCACCCGGCAACAGTGCGGCCATGTTGATCAAAGCTTCTGTCTTGCCCTTCCCCACTGTTCATCTCTTTGGATGGCGTATTGAGAGCGGTGGCCCACCTGGTCTTGGGACCACTGGACCTGGGGTCTTTGCCTCAGGGATCCAGAAACACATCCACACACTCTCCCCTCCTAATGCCCTTCTACTTCTGAAAGAGATTTAGGACCTGTTTGGTTAAACCCAGATCCAATACTTATTTTGGTTATTACAACTCCACATATTGTAATTTAATTGTCCTTCTAGTTTAACATTTTTGTTTTTTTGTGAGATGTCTGGTGTGTGTGTGTGTGTGTGTGTGTGTGTGTGTGTGAAACAGAGTCTTTCTTAGTTGCTGAGGGTCTCACCAAGTTGCTGAGGCTGGCCCTGAACCTGAGATCCTCCTGTCTCGCCTCCCAAGTACTGGGATTACAGGCATATGCCATTGCACCTAGCTAGATGTCTGCCTCTTTGTCTCTGCCTTCCCACTCCCCAGGCCTCTTTCCTTGGCTAGCAGATGGCCTCCTACGTCCTCACGTGGTTTTTCCTTATGTGTCCCTAGTGTACTGAATGTACCAATCTCCTCTTCTTAATAAGTACACCAGTAAGATTGGATTAGGGTTCAATCCAGTATCCTCATTTTAATTTAATACCTCTTTAAAGGCCCCACCTCCAAATATAGTCACATTCTGAGGGCCTGGAGGTTAAACCTTCAACATCTGAATTTAGAGTGGACACGATTCAACCTGTACAAACTTAATTTGAAAGATAATAAATATAGGTAAAATTCTGTTTCTGATTTAAAAAAATTGAAACACCTATTGTTTCTTTTTTCTTTTTCTTTTTTGTGGTACTGGGGATTGAACCCAGGGGGCATTCTACCTCCAAGATACACCTCCAGTCCTATTTTTTCTTCTTTATTTTGAAACAGGGTCTCACTAAGTTGCAGAGAGCCTCACTAAGTAGCTGAGGCTGGCTGCTAACCTGGATCCTCCAGTCTCAGTTTGTAATCTCAAGTGCTGGGATTACAAGTGAGTGCCAGCACACCCAGCTCAAACATAGCTGTTGTTTCTAAAAGCTCTCTCCAAAATATAAGTCTCTTTAGAAAGCAATAGCTTTTCTCATTCACTGGTGAAATATCACCTGTATCTTGTAGATACCGATATCTTCTAGTTAAAAAAAAAATACCAAAAGAAACTCAGCACAGAAAAAGTTAACACCCACACCCTGCTCTTTTTGTAAAAAGAAAAACATCTAATGCATTCAAGTACTTTTCCTATGAGTTAGCAGTGACTCCCTATATGGTGACAGTAATTTTAAAGAGAATAGGGTCATAAACACATGTAAACAGTTTAATTTAAAGGAAATAAGATGGCTAAAGGGTGAAAGAGTGAAGGTATCAAGTCCCCAGGACTGTGGATCACCTACTCACTCTCTGGAACATCTGTTTCCCGCCCGATACAAGAGGGTCAGAGTCATCTGTATACGGTGTATGCATAGAACTTCATTTGTTCTTTTTATTTTTTGCGGTACTGGGGATTGAACTCAGGGGCATTCTACCTCCGAGCTATACCCCCAGCCCTATTTTTTATTCTTTATTTTGAAACCGAGTCTCACTAAGTTGCAGAGTGCCTCACTAGGTAGCTGAGGCTAGCCGTGAACCCGGATCCCAGTCTCAGCCTCCCAAATGCTGGGATTACAAGCGTGCACCACCACGCCCGCCCGGCTTGTTCTTATTTTTAAAACATAAGTAAAAATCATTTTTTCTTGTCCCTGATGGGTGTTCTTCCACGTCTCTGGGGTTCTGTGTCCTACTTTGATGAACGAGATGCTGCAGGGTAAAATTCTAAATTATGCAAAACCATGGGGGTGAGAAGATGGTAAGAGTAGAGAGGCCCAAAGGACACAGAGGGGATAGAGCTTGGCCACGGATCGAACGTGGGACTGTAAGTCAGAGGAAAGGCACAAATAGGCAAGTTTCCAGTGACTTAAAAAGCAGTTTTATCTCATCATCCCTAGTGATTGTAAGTTCATCCAGATAGGAATCAAACTCTCATTTCTATTCTTCCTTCATACCAGGCACTGTGCCCTCCACACTCACGTACATTCTCTATGCAAAGATTGGAGCACCCTCCATGTATCTGTAGACCTCACGGCTCAGAATCCTGCAAACAGCAGCTGCTCCACAGACAGAACCACCATGAATATCCATGCCGAGGTGATGGCCTGACCAGGAGTCACGATGGCAGGCTGGGGCTGGGGGCCTTCTGAGTCCCAACGAGCAAGGACTTTCTTCTAAGAAACTCATACAACCAGGCAGAAAATACTAGCAGAAGCCTTTACCTCAACAACAGCATTCTCTACCCTTAAACATCAGCTTCTCCTCTCCATGCCTCCTTCTATTCCAAAAACTAAAAGAAAAAGACAACTCAAATATTCTTTTGTATGTCTTACTCACAGTAGGGTTGGTCCACTGTATACACCTCCAAATGCATCCTTGTCGATAGCTGTCAGGTATTTATTCTTGTTCAGGTAACTAGTCAAGAGTGAGACCGAGGAAAAGAGAGAACAAATTAGGTATGTTTAAGCACTCATAACAAATTAGTGCAAAATAAAATGTGACTATGGTCTACCTAGCTATTAACTGATTTTCAAGAATTTGAAAGATACTGGACTATACTATACTATACTTCTTACAGCTCAAGCACCCCAAACATTCTACATTCCAATTATGCACTGCTTATACATTAATTATGGTCAGAAGTCTTTGAAAATGAGCACGTTTATGATTTAGTTTGCATAGCTAAATTTTATCAAATTTCCACTAGACATCCTCTTCAACATCAACTGATTTGACTTTTGTTTCTCAACATTGATCAATATTCCCATTTATTTAGGAAGCTGGGCTATTCAGGAATAGAATGGAGGTAGCAAGGGTGGTGAGTGGTGCTAGGGACTGTCGGAGATTCAGATCTTCTTTTCTCTGAGCAGTTGCCAGATTTAGCAAATAAAAACGCACCATGACAGTTGAATTTGAATTTCATATAAATAATACTTTTTAGTATAAGTATTCCTTGTGTGGTTTTTTGAAACATTCTTATATTTAGAAGTTATCTATTTTTTATTTGAAATTCAAACTTAGTGATGGCCTTTATTTTATATGACATTATTTTTAGTGGGGTGGGGTGATTAGGCAGATCAAGATTATAATATAATATTATATTCTAAAGATTTTAATATAAGATTATATTATAATATGTAATATGATTATGTTACTGTACTACCCATGCACTGGGTATGGTGGTGCATACCTGTTATCCCAGTACTTGGGAGGTTGAAATAGGAAGATAGTAGGTTTAAGGCTGCTAGCAGCAATTTAGCAAGACCCTCAGAAACTTAGCAAGACTCTGTTTCAAAATAAAAAATTTAAAAAGGGCTAAGGGTAAAGCTCATAGGTAAAATGCCCCTATGTCCCTAGGTTCAATCTCCAGTACAAAAAAATACATATAATGTACCTATATACCTTCCATGGAAGGGACTTGATGGAAACATTTCTATTTTGAAAACATATTGGACATTTGAAGATATAATATTTTTGAAGATTTAAGTGACAGAGTACTGTGGGTTTTGTGTGTGTGTGTGTGTGTGTGTGTGTGTGTGTGTGTGTGTGTGTGGTACTGGGGATTGAACCTAGGAGTGCTCTACCAATGAGATACAACTACAGCCCTATTTTATTTCATTTAACTAATTAACTAATTAATTGATTGATTAATTTTGCAGTACTACCTCTGAGCTACACCCCAGTCCTATTTTTTATTCTTTATTTTGAGACAGGGTGTCACTAAATTCTGGAGGGCCTCCCTAAGTAGCTGAGGCTGGCTGCAAACCTGCAATCCTCCTGTCTCAGCCTCCCAAGTATTGGGATTACAAGCATGAGCCGCCACAGTTGGCTTATTATTATTATTATTATTATTATTTTTTTTGAAACAGGGTCTCACTAAATTGCTGAGGGTTTCACTAAGATGCTAAGGCTGTCCTCAAACCTGAGATAATCCTGCCTCAGTCTCCCAAGTATTGGGATTACAGGTGTGTACCACCATGTCCACCTTTGACCTTCTAGATGGCAGTGATTGCTGAGGCAGCTGGTTTACAAAGGGTATGGACCAGACATGACTTCTTCAAGTAGTGGCTCAAAACCTACCTTCTAGGATATTAGTGTAATAAAATACTCAAGACAATAACTTAAGAAGAGAAAAGGTTTATTTGGGCAGATAGTTTGGGAGGTTTCAGTCCATAGACATTTAACCTCATTACTTTTGGGTCTGTGGCAGGGCAGTACATCATGGTAGGAGCATGGTGGAAGGAACTATTCACCCTGTGGTGGCTGGGAAGCCAAAAAAAGTGAAAGAAGAAGGGGTTGGAGTCCCAATATCCCCTTTAATGGAACACACCCAATGACCCAACTTCTCACGAGGCCCCACTTCTTAAAGTCTCCACCAATCTCCAAGTTGGAGACCAAGCCTTAACCTATGGGCTTCTAGGGGACATTTCAGATCCATGGGGCACAGTTAAGCTGACATAGAGAGTCAGCTAATATCATAGGTATTCAAAGACCTAAGATGCTAAAGTAGCCAATCTGTGCTTTCCCAGTAGACTGCTATCATGTAAAGGTCCAGTCGCAGTCCCCACCACCCACTTTGTTCATGATGATCCTTTGATTAGTGATAGCTGGCATGGGCAAGAGCCCGCCTTGAAGAAAACAACTGGAGAGAAAATCTTAGCAGCATGACTTTGTAAAAAGACAATGCAAGCTAGGCATGGTGGTGCACGCTTGTAATCCCAGTACTTGGAAGGCTGAGACTGGAGGATCTGGGTTCTCGGCCAGCCTCAGCTACTTAGTGAGGCCCTCTGCAACTTAGTGAGACCCTGTTTCAAAATAAAGAATAAAAAATAGGGACTGGGGGTGTAGCTCAGAGGTAGAATGCCCCTGAGTTCAATCCCCAGTACTGAAAAAAAAAAAAAAAAGACAATGCAGCTCTACATAACAACCACACTGGCTTGTGACTCTTTTTGTATCCTTTGGACTATGCAGCTTGAAGATCACATTCTGTTCCCAGACTGTTAAAAATCAAGTAAGAGCCAGTGAGCTCCTCTCAGTTTTTCCTTTTCATCTCTGACTGCTGCAAGCAAAAATGGACTTGTTCTAATCACTAGAAATTATTACAAAACTAAATTATTGCTTGTCCAATTCTGCAGTGTTTTTTTTTTTTTAATCTGATATTTAATATACCCCTGAGATAAGGAGACTGGTTGATAAGCATTGCAGTTTACCAGAAACACTGCAGAGGACTTCGAGCTGGGAAAGCCAGCCAGAGTCCAGGCAGGGAGAAGGAGGATGCGGAGGAGGTGTAGCCAACTTGAACGGAGATGAACTGATCTCGCAGAAGGCTATGTTCCCTATGACTGGCAGGATTGTTTGGGCACTCAACCTCTTAGAGATAATTAGGTGCTTAAAAATGAAACTGTCACTCTGCTTTTAGCAGTTTTGACGGTTGCTTCATTGAGCTTTTAACTTTGGGTTCAAATTTCTCCTCCTATATTCCATCTTAACCTTAATAGCCAGGAAGAAAGTGCTTGCATCAGCCCTGTTTATCAATAACATTTTCTGGAGATGTCAGTCTAGTTAAACTAATTTCTTGACCATAACCTATCCTTATTCCTCTGGAGTTTGTATTCTGTAAACCAGCATGGGTAAGTCAATCACAAAGTTTGGTAGGCTAGATGGGAATCTACTCGAAACAGTGATTATTTTATAGGGGGACAATAATTTAAACTATCCCTGGCAAGGAGAAGATGAACTGTTAATGGACTTGGAAGAGTGTAGAAAGATTTATTGCAAGAGGTGAAAGGAAAGATTTCTTGAAAGTTGGGATGTCTAAATATAAGTATTAAGCAGAGCTTATGAGAAAAGAAATGACACTTCCTTTAAAAGACGCTGCTGATTATCAAGAATACAAACAATAGTAAATACTGGTGAGACATTAGGAAATAGGAACTTTTATAACAGTCAGTGGGATTGTAAATTAGTACACTCACTACAGAGATCGGTATGGAGGTTCCTCAAAAGGCCAGGAATGGAACCATCATATGATCCAGTATACTCCTTGGTATGTTTCCAAAAGAATTAAAGTTAGAATACCATAGTGATACATGCATATCTGTGTTTATAAAAGTTTCAGTCATATATTTTTCTCTCATGCATGGAAATTAGAGAGAAAATAGGAAATAAAAGGAACATTTGATAAATGAGGAGAGAGACCAGTAAAATAATGGGAGGGGATTCATGGAGGAAGGTAGGGAAGAAGAGAGCTCGATGAAGAGCAGTTCAAATAATGCTATGTCCATATCTGAAGGTATCACTACCAATCTCCCTAACACGTATGGCAGGGGGACCTGGAGGGAAATACACCAAGTCCTGTGCGCATGTATGTTCATATCACTCTGAACCTCAAAATGATGTATAATAACAACACATCAATAAAAGTATATAAAAACAAATAAAAGATGCTTCAATATCTGTGTGTACTCAATTGCTCTTCATTGTTGTAGGGGGCGGGGGAGAAATGCCTCTTCAAGGATCTTCTGAAAGTGATGAAGTTCTTCCTAGAAAAGAGATGTTGCGGGGCGTGGTGGCGCACGCTTGTAATCCCAGCATTTGGGAGGCTGAGACCAGAGGATCTGGGTTCGCGGCCAGCCTCAGCTACCTAGTGAGGCACTCTGCAACTTAGTGAGACCCTGTTTCAAAATGAAGAATAAAAAATAGGGCTGTGGGTATAGCTTGGAGGTAGAATGCCCCTGAGTTCAATGTTCAATCCCCAGTACTGCCAAAAAAAAAAGAGATGTTACATTTTTCATACAGAGGGTTAAGAAGCTCTGCCTCAATTTAAGATAGTGTGTCACAAAATAGGGAAGAACACTGTAGTCAGGAAAATGAAAGTGATCTGGAATGAGTTGGGGAAAAATGCTCAGCTGACAAACTCAGTATTACATGTACACTCTATGTTAGTGGGGGCAATCTCTGTTAGACTCACTCTTGGCACATAGAAGCCATTCAACAAAACTTGCCAGAAGAATAAATGAAAGGTCAGTTCTGGGTAACTCAAAGATAGAGGCTCTTCTATGCTGTGTTTAGAAGACAGTGATCTATGCCAAAGACAGAGGTATGATACCATGGCAAGGAAGCTTGCTGTTGTGAATTGTTGAGCTTTGCTCCCTGAGGAGTTTGGGGATAAATCTCAGCTCCAAGATGAAATTTCAGCCTGTATCTCTACAGTCCCTTTAGGGGAAACTTGGGCCAGCACCTGGTTATGTTGTGAGCCTCACATGGGAGTGCTTCTGTGGGGAGCCATGTTGCTTTCCCAAGGCTCTGGTTATTCAGAAACTATAGCGATCCCCTGCCTGGCTCTTATGTTAGCTTAAAGAAGAGCTGGGTTTCTCTATGGGAATCCTTTTAGTTGGAGAAATGAGGACACCTGTTCATAAACAAACAAACAAAAAAAACAGGTGAGAAAGTGCTCAAGACTTCAGTAGGCAGAGGGAACAGCCTAGGCTTGGAGCCTAGCCTACAAGCTGTTCAAATACTTACCCCATGAGAAATAATAGCCTGCTTAATCCTATAATCTTCTCTATCGTCATTTTTTCCCAGTGCTCTGAGCTATGGTGTTTTATTTCTAATCAGCTAATGTATGATGCTAATTAGCACATTAATTGTGTTGACTTCTCTGTTCATACAGATTAGTGGCTTGGTAGGTTCTTGGCACATCAAAAATTTTTTTTTTCCTGCCCAAATGTTTACTGTCATATAGTAGAGTTTCACAATAAAAATACAATACAGAGAAACAGACACAGTTTGAGAAGGAACATAACCCCATACAGATTTTTACAAAGAGAGAGGATGAAAAAGAGGTTCCAAAGAATGAACACATGACTTCGTTTGAGACCAAGTTCAACTTCTGCTGAGCAAAGATGCTTGTGTTATTATTAATTTCACATCTGAGTGATGACAATGTGTTTGGCTCTGTAGGAAATCACAGGATGATGTGCTTTTATACATCTGCCGTGATTTTCACAAACTTCTAGCTAATTACTCAACTGCTCCTAAGGCATGAGTGTTTGTCCTCAATGTGGAATTTGTTCAACTTGGCTGTAATAGTATTATTCAGTTAACTAAAAAAAAAAAAAAAAAAAAAAAAAAAAAA
>PVLC010013166.1:0-42318 GCA_004027655.1 Graphiurus murinus | reverse complement strand
AAAGAGAGAGAGAGAGAGAGAGAGAGAGAGAGAGAGAGAGAGAGAGAGAGAAGAGAAGAGGAGAGGAGAGGAGAGGAGAGGAGAGGAGAGGAGAGGAGAGGAGAGGAGAGGAGAGAAGAGAAGAGAAGAGAAGAGAAGAGAAGAGAAGAGAAGAGAGAGAGACCGTGCCACATATAACCCCCAAGCTTGCATCCTGGGGAACCCACCTCCAGCCACAGCCTACCGGCCTGGGTCACCACCTAGATAAATCAAATACCATGGATTCATCGACCGCTGGGATTACAATCCCCATGACCCAATATCATCAGCTCCATACATTAAAAATGAGCTCCTTAGTGGATATTTTATATCTAACTATAATAAAAGTGGATGAGTCAGTTTTGGGGGGGGGAAGGGGGCATACTTGAGAATGTACCCAGGGAATTTCTACCTCTGAGCTATACTTCGGCCCTTTTTATCTTTTTTTTTTATTTTGAAACAGGGTCTTGCTAAGTTGCTGATGGTCTCACGAAGTGGCTGAGGCTCGCCTCAAAACTGTAATCCTCCTGTCTCAACCTCCCAAGTACTGAGATTACAGGTGAGGGCCACCACAAGTGGCTAATGGATACTTCTTTAAAATAGGACACAGAGCTAGGGGTGGTGGCCCACACTCTTGATCTCAATACTTGGGAGGCTGAAGTAGGAGGATTGCAGGTTTGATGCCAGCTTCAGAAACTTAGCGAGACCTTGTTTCCACATTAAAAAATAAAAGGGGCTGCACGTGTAGCTCGGAGGTAGAATATTCCTGAGTTCAAACCCCAATACTACATAAACAAACAAACAAATAAATAAATAAGGAATAAAATAGAACACAGGCTCTTTAGATCAAAGAAATCAAATCCAGATTGTTATTCATATTTGAGTCTACCAAATTTAGTTAGCTGACATTAAGGTTTGGATAATTACCAATGGCCAAAGGAAGTTGTTCATTTCCTTTGAGAAAAACAAATGGGTTTATTTTCTTGGCTTTTTGTGTGCATTCTGTCTTTTACTCTAGTGTTACTAACATTGCACGCATTTCTGCCACAGATTTCTCTGGAGGACATTGTGTTCATGACAAGATATCATTACAAGGCAAAATCTGATCCAATTTGGGGAGAACACGAACTTTGTTACCTTCTGCTGGTGAAGAAGAACGTTACCATAAATGCAGATCCCCGTGAAGTGCAGGGCATCCACTACCTTACCCAGGAGGAGCTGGAAGAGCTCCTAGAAAGGGGAGTCAGGGGTGCAGTGAGGGTCACCCCTTGGCTGAAAATCGTCGCAGAGAAATTTCTGTACAAGTGGTGGCCCCACCTGGATGACTTGAGTCAGTTTGTGGAGCTCCATAAAATACACAGATTGTGAGATGAGGGCAGACAGCCTCAGCCACCAACTGTCCCCGACAGGAAAGGCTGTGCCACAAACTGTCCCAGTTTACTCATGATTATGCTCTCAACCAAAACAGGAAGAAAGGGCGCTTGATGGCTAATAAACTATAAATCACTACTTTTAATCTACTTTGTCATGTTGTCTTTATTGTTTCCCCTATGGTTTCATTTGTTTAGTTGAAGGGAGAAAAGTTTTTAATACTTTTGTTGGTGCAATGTAATTATGCATCATGATGAGATTCAAAGTGATACGGACATACATGCACAATCAATCCCTCTCATTCCTAGAGCACAGTCAAGTCTACAGGCCTTCTTTCTCTTCCTTCCTTCCTTCCTTCCTTCCTTCCTTCCTTCCTTCCTTCCTTCCTTCCTTCCTTCCTTCCTTCCTTCCTTCCTTCCTTCCTCTCTTTCTTTCTCTTCCTTACTCTAATTAGTTATTAAGCCCAGGGGAACTCTACCTCTGAGCTACATCACAGCCTTTTATATTTTATATTTTGAGACTGGGTCTCACCGAGTTCCCTAGTTTGGCTTTCAACCTACCATCCTCCTGCCTCAGCCTCCTGAGTAGCTATGACTACAGCTTGTGCCACCATGCCCAGTTTAAGGACTTTATTGAACAAACCCGGTTTTGATCCACTCCCCATTCAAGCTGACTTTCCTTCTATTACTTGGCTCTTCTAGAAACTTAGTATCTAACTCAAATACTCTAATGGTCATACATGTATGGCTCCTTGAAGCTCTTCATATTACCACCCATTTATTTATTTTTTGGTACTGCAGATTGAACCTAGGCACATTCTACCTTTGAGCTACATCTCCAGCCCTATTTTTAAGAATTTTGAAGCAGGGTCTTGTAAAGTTGCTGGGGTTGGCCTCAGACTTGAGATCCTTCTGTCTTACCTCCCCAGTGCTGGGTCTATAGTGCTTGGCTACTACCCATTTTTAAAATGGAAACCATGGAACTCCACAAAGTTGGGTTCTTCTGGATCGCATGTTTCCCAAAGCTGCCAAATCCATGTTCCCTGCAGGTTTTTTACAGTGGAGCCTGTTTATATTTCTACCTCTGCCCTGGACTGTGAGCCTCAAAGCAGATACCAGAGGGGATGGTCCAGTGCATGTTAGCCGTTAGTCACTGTGATCAAAATAGTTGACAAGAGCAGCGTAGCCCAGGAGATTAATTTTGGCCCATGGTTTCAGAGCATCCAGACCAAGATCAACCCTTGCTGTGAGCCTGAGGTGAGGCAGAACATCATGGCCAAGGGTGTGGCGTAAGCACGTGGCTCTGTCCCCTCTGGTGGCACTGAGGATTACCGAGGGAAGAGGAGAGCAGGTTTTAAAGACAACACTGTGTTCTGCAATGGTTTTAGCGAGAGATTATGACATCTCATTATCCAGTTTGACTTTTCACCTGGGATTAGAAAGCAGATGGACAAAATAGTAGAGACGAGAGCAACAGACACACAACAGGAGATGAGCAAGAAGAATTGGAACCAAGAAGAATTCAAAGATCAGCAGGGATTGCCTTTATCGCTGCCTACAAAGAAAGCAGGATGTTATTACTGTCAATCTTGCCCCTGTTGGGCCAGACCCTAACACAATAAGGGAAGCCCCTCCACTGTCCACAGAAAGAAATTAATTGGATGTCTAGCCTTGCACAATGATGCCCAAATATCAGTATGACCAAACTTAAACCATCTGTCACATCCAGGTTGTTTGTGTCAAAGTGAAATGCAGCCGTAGGGTTGTAGTGTGGGAAGGGACCTCTTGTACATGTTGCAAATGGAACTCTGTAGGGTGCAAGCTCAGGGCTGGGGAGATGGGTTCCGAGCCTTTCCTGGAGAGTCTCAGGTCATCAGAAGCACAAGGAGTCACACCAGGGTATGCTACCGCGAGGCCGCATGGAGAAGTGGCCGCACAGGAGAGGGCTGTCGTGAACCCGGGGCTGGAGGGAAGGGATCCAGTGTCGAGGGCATAGCTCCTGTTGTCAGAGGACAGACAAGTCCCCAGGGCCCTCAGAGGATGAGTCAAGCACCTGTACAGGTGAGTGGGGTTAGAGTGCACCCTTCCCCTGTCTCTGCTCCAGGTGCCTCCCCTGGCTTCTTCCTCTTCCGGGATCAGGGCTGGCCTCGACCTCTGCCGAGGACCTCTTGCCTCAGATGACCTTGGCTGCCTCCTCCTCGGCTCATCTCTGACCTGTGCTCACTCTGCCTGTCCATGCGAGCCCCGAGAGGAGGGTTCCCAGTCCTCATGGGCTCCGCCGGCCCTGGGGTCCAGGAGGACTGTTGGTGCTCTTGACACCGCTCCATCTCCCCCCTGACGGGATACCCCTCATTTCATTTTGCCCACAACTGGTCTGAACTTGTCAATGATTCCTAGATTTCTATGATAATATAATTTTTCTGTCGATTATTTAAGAACAAATTCTGAGCTCTAACATGTTGTTGTTATGAAAATTATTAGTGGAGTTGTCTTCTTTTTTATCCTCTTCGTGAAAGGAAAGAAGAGCTAAGATCCTTACTATAATTGTAAAGTTAATGTATAAAGTTTTCTTCTGTTGTTAACAATTTCTCACACAGATACATCTCAGTGTCATTTTCTATGTCTAGGAGTCATGTGTGTAAAGTCCCACATTTTCATTCCAGTTGAGCTGAATCCACAAGCTTTGCTAAGTGGTTCTCATCATTGTTCTATCCTCAACTTTCTGACCTGGAGGTACTGCTTTTCAATTTCTAATAGAATGTGTGCTTGTTTGGGCTGTTAAATTTCTAATATTTTTGCACTGTGGTGGAAATGGTGAGTAACCCATCTGGTGACTGTTTTTGGAACTTACTGAAATTTTCTTTAGAAAAGTTCAAAGGGTTTGGTCATAGTTAATTATGTTCATTGTGTTTAACTTATCTATTTTTTCTATTGACCTGATTCTTATTTTGAGATGTAATACATCACACCATCATTGTGGATTTTTCTTCCTTCCTTTCTCTTCTCCTCCTCCTCTTCGTCTTCTTCCTTCTTTGTCTTCTCTCTCTCTCTCTCTCTCTCTCTCTCTCTCTCTCTCTCTCTCCTTTCTGCTTTCTCCTCTCTCCTCTCTCCTCTCTCTCCTTGTGTGTGTTGTACTAGGGATCTAGGGATATAAAACAGGGGTATTTAACCTGTGAGCTACACCCCCAACCCTATTTTGTTTTTTATTTTGAAACAGGGTCTCACCAAGTTGCTGAGAACCTCCCAAAGTTGCTGAGGCTGGCTTGGAACCTGTGATCCTCCTATCTCAGCTTCCATGTCCTGGGATTAGAAGCATGCTCCACCACTGGCTTTTCTTTTTTTATGTTTTTATATGTTTTTTATGTTTTCTTTCTTTATGTTTTTATGCAGCAGCCCTGAGAGGTGGATGACCATAAATGACCATGAGTGGAGTGTACACACACAGTTCCTACAAGAGTCATCTGCGCTATAACAATAGGAGGAAAGAAATCTAACTATGTAGAGATGTGGGATCAACTCTTAATGCAGGATGGGCAGAGGGGGAGTTTAAAGCCCGAGAGCAGAGTCAGGGAAAGTGGATGGAAAATTACTAAAGGGGGCCTCTAGGAAAGGGGGATTCTGATGAGATTGGCAAAGTTATTAGGATTCTCGCTCAAGCAAGATGAACACAGGTGATCAGACATCACCAGGGGCTGGTGTGGCATGAGGAACCAGATCAGATATGGAGGGTGGGGAGTTCTCCCTGAACTGACTTAGCAGGCTCCTCTTCTTCATCCTTCTCTTTCTCCTCCTCCTCCTTCTTCTTCTTGTACTGGAGATTGAGCCCAGGGGCATTCTACCTCTAAGCTACCCCCCTCCCAAGCCCTTTCTTATTTTTTTCTTTTGAAACAGGGTATCCCTACATTGTTGAGACTAGCCTTGAACCTGTGATCCTCCTGGCTCAGCTATTCAAGGGCTAAGATTTGTGGCCTGTGCACCCATGACTATCTGATTTAGTAGGATTCTTGCCCGAACTGGATTTTACAAGGGAGTGAACAGTTGCCAGAAGGTTCAGGACCCTGATGATACTTGGGGTGATCAGAGGACCGCTGTCATGGTGAGCTCCCCAGAATTTCCTCCCAAAGATGGTAAGCTACAGCAGGACAAGATGGCAGCCTGGTGGTCTCTCATGAGAAAAGTCCAGATTCTTTCCCCTCTACATCTCTTTTGGGGGATGGGGGAATGAACAAACTTTGCAAGCCAGGTGTGGTGGTGCATATTTGTAAACCTAGTATTTGGAAGGCTGAGACAGGAGGATCACAGATTCAAGGCTGGCCTCAGCAACCATGTGAGTCCCTCATCAACTTAGTGAGATCCTGTTTCAAAATGAAATATAAAAATAGGATGGGGGTGTAGCTCAGAGGAAGAATGCTTCTCAATATCACCGTATCACCAAAAGAAAAGAAAAGGAAGAGAGAGAAAGAAAGATAACCAATACCTTTCTCGATGTTTTCATTCAGGTGGCAATTCTTCTTGGTGTCTGCACCAAGAACCTTATCATTTTCATCAACAACAATCAGCATTTCATCTAAGCGCTGTAGTTGATGTTCATCGATCCAATCAGGCTTGACTTCAGACATAGCTGCTACCTGTGGTCCAGTCTGAACTAGATGCATACGATTGCACCCTTAATAAAGAAGATTATCTACATTGCTCAGAACTTCCTTCATCTGGCTCAAAATCGATATGCAGGCAATGAAATGTGTCTATTTGTTACCAAATACCCCCGAGTTTATCCTATACCATCATGGCGTGGTCTCTGCCATCTGTAGCTCAGGACTGATCATGTGGGACCCGGATGGCCTAAGAAAGTTCCGGTTTTCTGGGGGTAGCTTCGACTCATCCAAAGATGTTTATTCATCAGATCTGCTGCCCCTGTAACCCAAGGGGAGTCAAAGCAAAGGAGTCAGATTCCCCTTTGGAGCAGAGATGCCACGTCTTTAATCCTGCTTTTAGACACCCATCACACACCTGCAGGCAAAAGTGAAGAGTTTAAAGGCACATCTCCTTTTGTCTTTTGTCCCTTTTTCAATTTTTTTATGTCCTGGAGATTTGCACCCAGGGGGGAATTCAACCTTGGAGCTACAAGTTCAGCTCTTTGCTGATCTTGAACTTGTGATCCTCCTGTCTCACCTCCCAAGTACTGGGATTATGAGTGTGTGGACCTGTATATGCACAAGATCTTTGTTTTTCTTAATATACTTTTACTGGTGCATGTAGTGTCACATCATAATGCAGTTCAGAATGAGAGGGTCATACATGCACACAGCACTTGGTGAGCTTCCCTCCTCTGCTCTCTCCCCACTCCCTCCCCTTCCCCATGCATGATATTGACATTGGCATGATAGATTCACATATGTATATAACATCAATGAAAGTGTTTTCTACCTTCATTCCCTCTCCCTCCCTCCCCTAAGCCCTCTCCATGGCTCCTGTGGGGTTTCTCCTCCATTCTCTGAATTCCCTCTGGTATCCCAATTACTCCCTAGCTTCTACATATGAGAGAAAACATATGACTCTCCACTTTCGGGGGTTGCCTATTCTCACTTAACGTAATGTTCTCCATCATGTTCATTCATTTTCCTGCAAATGTTCTTCTTTATTGCTGAGTAGAATTCCATTATGTGTATATGTATTCCATAATTTTATAACCCATTCAAATGTTGATGGACACCTAGGTTGGTTCCATAATTTGGCGATTGTGAATTAGGCTGCTATAAACATGGATATGTATGTATTACTATAATATTCTGATTTCAATCCCTTTGGGAAAATACCCAGGAGTGGCAGAGCTGGATCCTATGGTGGGTTCAGTTCCAGTTTTCTGAGGAATCTCCACACTGATCTCCATAGTAGCTGCACTAACTTGTAATCCCACCAACTGTTTGTATAAGAGTTCTTATTCCCCACATCCTCACCAGCATGTACTGTTGTTTGTATTCTTGATGACTGCCATTCTAACTGGGGTTAGATGGAATCTCTGTGTAGTTTTGATTTGCATATCCTTGATTGCTAATGATGATGAACACTGTTTATGGATTTATCGGCCATTTGTATTTCTTCTTTTGTAAAGTATCTATTTAGTATAGCTGTCCATTTTTTATTGGGTTATCTGTTTTTAGTGTTGAGTCTTTTAAGTTCTTGTATATTGTGGATATTAGTCCTCTATCAGAGAAGTAGCTGGCAAAGATCTTCTCCCCTTCTGTAGGCTCTCTCTTTAGACTCTCAATGGTTTCCTTTGCTGCACAGGAACTTTTTAATTTAATGCCATCCCATTTATTCTTGTTCTAATTTCCTGAGCTTTGGAGTCTTATTGAGGAAGTTTCCACCAGTGCCTATATTGGGGTGTTGATACTATGCCCTCCTTTAGTAATTTCCAAGCCTCTGGTTTAATTTCCAGGTCTTTGATCTCTTGAGTTGACTCTTGGTGCACAGGATCTATCACACTTGTCTCTCTGAGTGACACCTTGCAGTAATCTTTCCTTCCAGGGAACTCCTCTCAGTAACTCCAAGGCACTGCAAGGCGTTTTAACTCTAAAAACTCCAAATGGCCCTGCCCTTAAAGTAGGTGATCTTGAGACATCTTGTATAGAAATCTCAGCAAAGATAATTATTGGGTGTGAAGGTACAAACATGGGCGGGGAGGATAAGAGAACTCATTGTTAATGCCCATTGCACTCAACGGGGC
The DNA here is from genome assembly GCA_004027655.1 of Graphiurus murinus. Classification (NCBI taxonomy): domain Eukaryota; kingdom Metazoa; phylum Chordata; class Mammalia; order Rodentia; family Gliridae; genus Graphiurus; species Graphiurus murinus. The sequence continues at coordinate 34,203 of PVLC010013166.1, read as the reverse complement.
ACACAAAAAAGGGATTTAGATTGCAGCAGAATAATTATTTTGGTAAAATAAACACAAGGGAAGAAACAGAGGTCTGAGGTACTGGAGTGCACGCTCAGCAACCAGCTGTAGCTAGGATTAAATGAAGACTTTGTTAAATAATGTGTGGGGTATTTGTTGATTGACAGAGAGGATGTGTCCAAAGAATGGTGTGAGTATGAGGACAGCTAGCTCTCTCAGGGACACTGCATGCCGGGGGCCAGCCCTCGGAGGCAGTGGGGTCGAGGGTCCCTCGATAGGTGTGGATTGAGACAAGGTCGTGAGAATACGCTCACACCAAATGCAGTGAAGAAGCACTTCTGTTTTATTGTTTGTCTGTCGCAGTTTTATACTATTTTTTTTTTTTTTACAATGAGGCATATAGAACACGAATTTTTAGAGACATGTTTTTCCAAAGGTTATCCTCAACCAGTTAAGGTTACAACACAAATATAAAAATTCTTTTCCATTAGTTAAAATCTTTACAATTTTGTTTAGCCCCATTAAGCAGTGTTCTATCTTATCACAGGAAGTTAGAGGGTTCCAGGTGGGACCAGGTAGTAGCTATTTAGATAAACTAGCAAAGTCTGTTTCTAAACTAATGCTTGTAAAAGGTTAACGCATTGGGTTGTCTCGAGGCACTGCTTTTTTTTCAGTTAAGAGATCAGTATCTGTCAGGCCACATGTTTCTAAGAAGTTTTGTTTTATAATTAATATAAAAGCAAAATCCAAAGCACCCAAAATTTCCAGAATATAGTAATGCAAAGTGGGATATGCCACGCATTCCTTCTTTTGGAATTGTCTGCCTTGCAGGACTCCAGCGGACTGAGCCTTGCTCAAGATCCAGCTATTAAGGAGCTGTGGCAACCACAGGCCCTAGTTTCAGCTGGCATCATCGAATAACTCAATTTTGTCTAACACTGTCCTTGGATTTGTCCTGCCATGGGAGATTAAATATAGAAACTTCTAGAGAAAGTCACCTGTGCCCAGTCTGTGTTCACACTACAAGTTTCTCATTGTAGCCAATGGTACAGTTTCCATCAGTGTGGAGTTAGTGCACGTACCTTCTCCCTAAGGTACCTATTGTCCTCAGCATTAGGTAGGAAGCCTAATGCTGAGGACAATATCTGGCAATTTCACCAAAGAGAATAAATATCAACACCACCAACAACAAAAATTCTAAGTTGCTGCCGGGCGTGGTGGCCCACGCTTGTAATCCCAGCATTTGGGAGGCTGAGACTGGAGGATCCGGGTTCGCGGCCAGCCTCAGCTACCTAGTGAGGCTCTCTGCAACTTAGTGAAACCCGGTTTCAAAATAAAAGAATAAAAAATAGGGCTGGGGGTATAGCTCGAAGGTAGAATGCCCCTGAGTTCAATCCCCAGTACCACCCAAAAAAAAAAAAAAAAAAAAAAAATTCTAAGTTGCTTATGTCCACAATATACAAGAACTTAAAAGACTTAACACTAAAAACAGATAACCCAATCATAATCTATATAATGTATTGGCCGGTTTATATAGCAATCTGGAAAATAAAGTTGTCTTTCCTTTGAAAAATACAAATTAAAACAATTGAGGATTGACTCTCTCGATGCACATATAGTGCTTATATCAATTAAGAATAGCAAGAGCACTAGGAATGGTGTCATACACCTGCAATCCCAGTACTTGGGAGGCTGAAACAGGAGGATTGCAGGCTGGCTGCCAGCCTCAAAAACTTTAGAAGGTCCTCTACAGCTTAGTGAGACCCTGTTTCAAGAAATAAAAATAGGGCTGAGGGTATAGCTTAGAAGAAGAATGCCTGTGTGTTCCATCCCTAGCAACACCAACACACACACACACACACACACACACACACACACACACACACACACACGAACAACAAGAACTAAGAGTAGTCCCTGAATATCTCCTCTGTGTTCAGCAATGGAGTGATTTCTATATCTAAACTCACTTAATGTTGATTACAAACCTCAGAGTTCTCTTACTTCATTTAGGGGGAGGAACATGTAGCAATCAGAGTTTAAGAAACATGAGCAAAGTCACATGGATCATAGTTGCAGATGTTATGTTACATGACATGATTTAAAAAATGAATTTAGGGCAAGTGTGGTGGTGCACACCTGTAATCCTAGTACTTGGGAGGCTGAGACGAAAGGATCATGGGTTTGAAGTCAACCTCAACAACTTAGCAAGACCCTGGTTCAAAATTTTAAAAAGTGATGGGGGTGTTCAGTTCATCTCAAAATCCTCAATCCTGTCTTTGATCTCTTTGGCGATATTTAGCTTTATATTGTAAAGTTTGTGACTAATGATTATCTGTGCCCCTGAGGGTTTACTCCTACTGGTGCTCGTTTCTTGAATTGAAGTAGGATGGAAGAAATAAAAGTTACAGGTAGAAAGGAGACAAACAGGGAAGAGCTCCACAACGGCCCTCAAGTTCACCTTTGAGGTACGTGTTCCTTCAGACCTAAATTCCTAAAAGGTCCAGTAAATAGTGAAGCACTCTACATCCAGTTAATTGGTGTCTATAGTGTGTTAGCGTACAGAATGTATGTTAGACTGATATCAGAATTCTAGGCCTAAATTCTGAAAACATCCAGTAGATCAAAGGAAGCAAGCTCATTTCCCTTACATGCTTACCATTTGCCAACCCCTCGCAATAGTTCCCTATAAAAGAAGAGCCCTCCCAAAGTTTCTTTCTCTCTCACTCTTGAGGTAGCCCATGTTCTCCCTTGAATGTATATTTCTTACTTTCCTAAATAAACTTGTGTCTCTGTCTGCACATGTTGAAATTCATTTCCACCATGTAAGCCAAGGACCCCACACATCCTGAGTTGAGGAATCAGCCCTTCCCCAATGACATTTATGGGGACTTCAGAAGCATCAATTTTGGTACATCTACTGAAATGTTTTTGTTAGCCAGGCATGGTGGCACACACTTGTAATCGAATGCCCCTGGGTTCAATCTCCAGCACCACACACACACACACACAAAAAGAAAAGTTTATGTTTTCTACCTGTCTTAGGTTTCTTTGAATTTTTATGTGTGTATGTAAACTCTGTGTCCTGCACTTCCATGAACCCAAAGAGCATAAACTCAGTCTTCCCTGCATTCTACCTCTGAGCTACAGCCCCAGTCCTATTTTTAACACTTTATTTTGAAACAGGGTCTCACTAAGTTGCGGAGGGCTTCACTAAGTAGCTGAGGCTGGCCACAAACCTGTGATCCTCCTGTCTCAGCCTCCCAATACTGGGATTACAAGTATGACCCACCATACCCAGCTGACCTTGGTAAGTCTACAGAAATTTTTTGATGTTTTGTTTTCCCTCCCTGCCTTTAAAATTTTTATATATGTGCTTATGCAAAACTCCTGTTTTTCATTTCATGGACCAAAATAGCATAAACTCAGTCTTTCCTATTTGCCATTACTCCTCATTTGTGGGTGGCAGGGGAATTCCACACACCACACAGATGCAAATGGCAATAGCGTGTCAGCCACCACAATAGCTGAGACCAATTTCTTTCTGTGTCTTCTTTAGATCTGTTAGGATGAGACTTTTGATCCATGGCTAAGCAGGACTACCACCCCTTGACAGCTTGAAGAAGGTATAGAAGACAGAACTTCTCCCTTCATCAACCCTTAAGATTACGGGTTCCATGTATCAGCGGGAGGAAATGGGATAGGGTAGGAGAAATAAAAGTAATAGGTAGAAAGGAGACAAATATGGAAGAAAAAGAAGACTGTAGCTTTAAGTCTAAAAACTACACAATGGCCTTCACTTTCACCTTCAAGGTCTGTTTTACTTCAGACCTAAATTCCTAAAAGGTTTAGTAATATTAGATCACTACACATCCAGTCGATTGGTACATATATTGTGTTAGCCTACAGAATGTATGTTATACTGGCAAGAGGGGTCTAGGACTAAAGTCTTAAAAGTTCTCCTCACACTTGCTCACCATTTACCCACCCCTCATGAAAGTCCCCTATTAAAAAAAAAATTCCTATACTCCTGAAGTATCTGGCATGTGCTGAATTTTTTTTTTTTTTTTTTTTGGTACTGGGGATTGAACTCAGGGGCATTCTACCTCCGAGCTATACCCCCAGCCCTATTTTTTATTCTTTATTTTGAAACAGGGTCTCACTAAGTTGCAGAATGCCTCACTAGGTAGCTGAGGCTGGCCACGAACCCAGATCCTCCGGTCTCAGCCTCCCAAATCCTGGGATTACAAGCCTGAGCCACCATGCCTGGCCTGAAATTCTTTTTCATCATGTAAGCCAAGGACCCCACAAATCTCAAGTTGAGTAATTGACCCTTCCCCCATGACAGTATCAGTCACATTGGCTTATCTCCTCATTGGTTTGATTATTCCTGTTCAGTCTTGATACTGTCTATGAAAGAGAAAACCAGAGGGATAATTTGAAATCTGCAACATTTCTTTTACTTTGGCGATGATGAACGTATTTTATTTTATTTTTTTAAAATTTATTTATTTATTTTTCATCTTTCCCTTATTTGGTGCATTGTAATTACACATCTTTGTTAGGTACAAGCTAGTATAGGTAAAGACATCCATGCACACATTTCTCATTTAACCCTTCCCCAATTCCCGCCCCACTCCCTCTTCTTCCCTCCTTCTCAAAGTCAGTTTAGTGATTGACTTTGATGTGTTCATAGAAAGTACATCATGTTCATTAGGATGTCCTCCCTACCCCCTTCACCTTCCATTAAGTCAAATTCTTTGTTCACCTAAGGATTCTCCTTCATCTGGAGTCCCTCTAAAGTCCCATTTTCTCCCTAGCTTCCACATGTTAGGGAGAGCATTCTATTTTTAACTTTTTGTGAGTGACTAATCTCACTTAACATAATGTTTTCCAGTTCCTTCCATTTCCTTGCAAATAACATGATTTTGTTCTTCTTTATGGCTGAGTAAAATTCCATTGTGTACATATCCCATAGTTTTGTAATCCATTCATCTGTTGATGGACATCTTGGCTGGTTCCATAGATGAACGTATTTTAAAAGACAATTCCTGGTTAGCCCTAAATTCCTAGGAGAATCACCCAATTCTTAGTTCACCCTACAAGCTTCAAGCCTGCAGGTCCAACCCAAGCCACCATCTGGCCCAGCCCCTGCACCTGGTCTTTGCTTCCTCATTTCCACTCAGCTGTCAAAAGCCCTGCTCCCCTTCTCAACCTGGCTGCTCATTTACTTCAATGAGGCAATGCCCAGGGGCCACGCCAACCCAGATTTTAATTTGGGATTTGGACACCATACTTCTCTTAAGAGCTGTTTGTCTTTGATATATGTTCTTGGCAAGTGGGCTGTGTATCACCGCTTGGCTTATCATTACCTGAAGTGAAGCATGAAAAACAAACAAACTTTGACATGAAAATTGTAGTCGGCATTAGGACGGCATCTCTACACAAAAGAGATGAGTCCTAGAGTGAACTTCAAGTGTACACTGCACTTCCCAGTGGTTTATTCATACATTTATCCAATCAGTCATTGCTGAGATCCGCTTTATGCTACAATTTAGATTATTGAGTCCTGGAAGGATTATTTGTATTGGCACGTAAGCTAAGAATTTAAGACAAAGTCACAGCTGGCATGGTGGTGCACACTTGTAATCCCAAGTTGCTGAGAACCTCCCTAAGTTGCTGAGGCTGGCTTAGAACTTGTGATCCTCCTATCTCAGCCTCCATGTCCTGGGATTAGAAGCATGCTCCACCACTCTGGCTTTTCTTTTTTTATGTTTAAATTTTTTCTGTCATTTTTCTAGGTCTATTTTGAACAGTATGTTTTATTGTTGTTTTGGCTTCAAGGAGACTGAACAGGACATTTGCAAGTTAGTAACCAGCCCTGGAAACTAGGTGAGACCTTGTCTCAAAATAAAAAATAAAAGGGCTGGGATAGGGCCTGGTGTGGTGGTGCATGCTTGTAATATAGTACTTGAGAGGTTGAGACAGGAGAATCATGGGTTTGAGGACAGCCTCAGCAAGTAGTAAGACTCTCACCAACCTAGCAAGATCCTGTTTCAAAGTAAAAATAGAAAGGGCTGGGAGTGTAGCTTGGAGGTAGAATACTCCTGGGTTCAACCTCCAGTAACACACACACACACACACACACACACACACACACACACAGGCACACACACACACACACACACAAATACACACACACACACACGGCTGAGATATAGCTTAGTGGTATAGCAACCCTGGGTGCAATATTCAGTACCACACAAAAGTAAAAAGAAATACATAAAATACAGGCATACCTTTATGGAACCTAGCACTAAAATTTGCAAATCTTTTTTTTTTTTTGGTACTTGAGATTGAACCCAGGGGTGCTTGACCTCTGAGCTACACCCCAAGTTCTTTTGATTTTTTATTTTGAAACAAGATATCAGTAAGTTGCTGAAGCTGTCCCCAAACCTGTGATGCTACTTTCTTAGGCTGAAATTACAGGTGTGTGCCATTATGCCTGGCATAGATCTTGTCATTTTCAATCTTATCTTTTTGCTGACACACTGTCCTTGGTAGGTGATGATGAGGGTGTGCACACTTTTCTCAAACTATCAAATTTGATGACATCTTCACACGGTACAGACAGACATATGATTGGATCTCTACGCCCTCACCTGCATCCACATATAAGGGACCTGCTGGGGCTGGGTCGCACATCTCCGCTTCAGGTTTCTGAGACCACACAAGACTCTCATCCTTAAAGGAGGTGAGAACCTGTTTCTCTTTGTCCCTAAACCCTTGCTTTGTAGTCTCCAGTTCAAACCTTCTCTATCACTGCTCTGTTTGAATCTCTCCAACACGTGACCTCTCACCTCCCAGTTTCCTTAAGACAAACATCTTCTCATTAGGAGTTAGGTTGCCTTGGGGATTGTTAGAATGTTTTATTTCTCTAACTCCACATATTGCCTAAATATCTTTTGGAACAAGAAAAGCATAAAATGAAAGACAAGAGCTACAAAGAAGACCCAGAGACTGGTAATGATGATTGAATCTTCACAGGTGAGTTTGATCTTTAGGGTCATCTCAAAGGAGATTATTCCAATCAGAAATGTGAGTGTGCTTTATATTGCCAATAGTGCTAAATTCCAAATAATGAAGCACTCTTCCCTTTCCACATTAGCACGCTGCTTCTACTTTTGTGTGATTTACATCATTGGTATAGGAGGGAGTTAGCGATGTGTTCTTTGCTCTTCGTTTACAGGAGAAAAGCTGAGGGTAGCTCTTCCTCAGAGAATCTCTGTTTGCAGGTATGTCCCAGGCAAGCAGGACTCAGCTTGACGAGCTCCAGACCAAGCGGCTGGAGGAGATGTGCATCGTCGTCGACAAGCAGGATCAAGTCATTGGAGCCGAAACCAAGAAGAACTGCCACCTGAATGAAAACATCGAGAAGGGTGAGCTGGAGGGAGGTTCCCATCTGCACACAGATGGCACCATCGGCTGCACTGCCCACGTGGCAGGGCTCTGCCGAGGTGTTCAGGAAATGTACTAAAGAACCAGACAGTGCACAGCATGATGCCCCTGCCTCGGGATGCTTGGGAGGAAACTCAGGAAATGGCAGTCGCTTTATTGTGAGCTCCTTTGGGGCATCTGGTGACACTCCAGAGCTCCATGAGAAGTCACTTTGTGCCACTGGGTCATGAGTCTTCCTGGGAAGTGTGACAAGACTCTCACAGCAGGGCCATAGGTATGGACTCCATCGGCTGGAGCTAAATGCTAGACCTGTGTTATCCGGTGTGGATTAGTCACTTCTTTTCTGTCTAGTGTTCTTGTTTACAAATGGAGGGGAAGTGACAGTAGCACCTTCCAAGTGTGGCTGCGAGTATCTGAGGTACTGAATGTGCAAGAGGTCAGCGTCTGGCACAGCATACTTGCCACCAAGGTCCCCAGCTCTTGGTGGTGCTTCATCCTGCACTGGATGAGAGAAGGAGAGGAGAGGAGGGACCGTTTCCAGACGCCCCTTTCCCTCAGCGTGGTATTAATGCACATCCATTTGCAGGACTGATGCACCGAGGCTTCAGCGTTGTCCTCTTCAACATGGAAGACAAGCTCTTGGTCCAGCAGAGATCAGAAGCTAAGTGCACTTTTCCCGGTAAGTCTACTCTGTTGAAATCTCAGGGACTGTTAGCGTCTGACTTGTGTCTTGGAGGAAACACAAGGATTGATTTACTAAGTGAATACATCAAAGGTCTTTTGACTGCCAGTCCCACTCCAACCCAAAATTTCCACAAGGGTATTACATTGTCAGCATTTTACAACAGAAATTGTGTCAGAAAATTGGGGAGACCCACTTGTCCTAGAAATGAGCCACGAAAAGACTGTGTGGTTCTAAAAATTTGAGATTTCATGTGAGTAATATTGGACCAAGAATTTGTCCAAGAGATGTTGAGTTGATGTGGAAGTGGTAAGTAGAATTAAATCTAGTTTATTCACTAAGTAATGATGAGGAAGGAGACTACCCCACTTTCTAAAAAGAAATCTCCAGTAACTCAGGACATTGCACATTTTTTTCCCCACGTAGGGCATTTTACTGACTCTTGTTCTGGTCATCCATTATACACCCCTGAAGAACTAGAAGAAAAAGACAATTTGGGAATGAAGAGGGCAGCACTGAGACGCCTGCAGGCAGAGCTGGGAATTCCTCAGGATCAGGTACCACCTGACTCCTCAGAAAGCCTTTCAGAGGGGTTTCTGACCTGATCTCCACCTCTGGCTACCATGTGTCAATGGTGCCCCATTTTCATTCATCCTGTTGCTGTTCTAAATGTGATTACTTAGGTAGCAGCTGCAGGAATAACTGAGGCCATACACCTACTGTACTTTACAATAGAAATTGTGTCAGAGAATTGGGGAGACCCACTTGTCCTAGAAATGGGTCACGAAAAGACTGTGTGGTTCTAAAAATTTGAGATTTCATGTGAGTAATATTGGACCACGTATTTATCCAAGGGATGTTGAGTTGATGTGGAAGTGGTAAGTAGAATTAAATCTAGTTTATTCACTAAGCAATGACGAGGAAGGAGAACAGCAGCAAGCCTGATTCACAGGACAGTCTGTGAAAGAAGGCACTTATACTAGAGAACTCTCTTTTCATCATTATTCTGTAAATGAAATTCTTTGATGAAACCAATGTGTGCACGCTCCTACCGAGTGATTAATTAAAGCTTAAATACTTAAACATTTCCTGGCATTGGGGGGGGTGGGTGGGAAAGGAGGTACAGTGTAAACAATTTTTGAATGAGAAAAAGAAGGAACTGTTTTCCATTGAAAATCATATTTTCTCTATTACTAAATTAACACGGGATCAACTTTTGTACAGATTTCCACGAAGGATCTAATTTTTATGAGCCGGATTTATCACAAGTGTCGGTCAAATGCTGTCTGGGGAGAACACGAAATTGGCTACCTCCTGTTCATGAGGAAAAACCTCCCAGTGAACCCAGACCCCAGCGAAGTCAAAAGCTACCGCTACATGAGCAGAGAGGAAGTGGCGGAGCTCCTGGACAAGGGTGCCAGGGGACAGGAGAAGGTTGTCCCGTGGTTGAAGACCATCTCAGAGGACTTCCTGTTCAAGATGTGGGACTGCTTACAGGACGTCTCCTCATTTGTGGAACTTGACAAAATCCGTGGACAGTGAAAAGACGTGGGCAGGAAATATTCAGAGTAGGGCCCAACCGCAGCCCATGGTTAGATAGCATGCACTTGGATGAGGGTGCGGTTACAGAAATTGAGTGGTGAGATCATTTAATCATTTCCACTGAGTTAAAATTTGATTCATTGGGTTTATTTGGTTGTTCCTTTTTTTCCATCCCTTAATTTTTTTCAACTTCCATCTATAGACAATACCAGTTTTCCAGCCAGGCGCAGTCGTGCACACCTGTAATCCCAGTACTTGAGAGGCTGAGACAGGAGCATTGCAGGTTCAAAGCCAGTTTCAGCAACTTATCAAGGACCTTGGCTACTTAGAAAGAGATACAGGTTCTAAAAAATGAAAAGGACTGGCGAGGTGTAGGTCAGAGATAATGTGCTCCTGGGTTCAATCTCTCATATGAGGGAGGAGGAGGAGGAAGAGAAGCAGGAGGAGGAGAAGGAGGAGGAGGAGGAAGAGGAGGAGGAGGAGGAGGAGGAGGAAGAAGAAGAAGAAGAAGAAGAAGAAGAAGAAGAAGAAGAAGAAAAGATAAACCATTCTTAGCAAGAGAAGAAAATGGTTTATCTTTTAGTAAGGGTCTTACTAAGTTGAGGAGGACCTCACTAAGTAGGTGGAGCTGGCCACGAACCTGTGATCCTCCCATCTCAGCCTCCCAAGTACTGGGATTCTAAGCATGTGCCACCACTCCTGGCTCTCTTATTGCTTCCTGGAGGCCTCCGTCTCCTTCAGTAGACCCTGCCTGTTCCAGATGTGGACACAGTCCCACACGAGGACCACGGCTCTCCAGTGAATCTCTTTGTGTCTAGTGCTGTGACCATTTGTACTCGCAGCGTTTCCCCATTTACTGATAGGTCTTGCATGATGATGACCTACATGACCAGTAAATGAACTTTGTTAGTTTCATTAAAGTTCAAAAATCTCATAAAAACAAACTGTTTACTACTTACTTGATCAGTTAACATAGCTGTAATTTTTTTTTGTGGTTTTGATTTTTACAGTAGCCAGTATTGATCTACAACACAAAACATAGGTCTGGTTCTGTATAAATATAAATAATGAAAAAATTTTTAAATTTCCTTCAAGATAGAGTAAGACATGAATCTTTTCACTAAAATGTTATTGTGCCACTGGATGGAAAAAAAATCAACTGTCTATTCACATGTCAGATAATTTCCAGTTTGAGTTTGTTATGAATAAATCTGCTTTGCTTCAAAAAATGTCATCATGCTTTCATTTTACATGATTACATTTATTAAAATGTTTAGCCAGGCAAGGTGGCACATGCCTGTAATCCCAGTACTTGGGAGGCTGAGACAGGAGGATTCCAGGCTCAAGGACAAACTCAGCAAGAGTGAGACTCTCATCAACCTAGCAAGACCCTGTTTCAAAATAAAAAATAAAAAGGGCTGGCGGGTATAACTTGGAGTAGAATGCTCCTGGGTTCAATCCCCAGTACCCCCCCCCCAAAAAAAATGTTTATTGTCACCGGGCATGGTGGCACACATGTAGCCATTCAGGTCCCTGCAAGAAGAGAGTTTGTAGTTTCTTGGTCTAAAGGAATTCAGCTGCAGCCCCAGGATTAGCGAATGGTGTTGACTGGGCAGCCCTGAGAGTCTCAGTGTTCTTAGCAAGACCAATTGTAGCTACTTGGGCCCCTGAGGGAAAGTAGGAAAATATAATTAAATGTTTTCTATCAAAGGATTAGCTTAATTTAAAGTAACTCCATGTTGAAAAACTACCGTGACCTTTTATACTCTGATTTGGGGAGGGCTTGGGTTCACAACTCTACCTTATTGACTAGTCTCTAATACAGACACAAATGTAGTTTTGGCAAAGGAAGAAAGTCTTAGGGTACGTCCTGCAATGATTGACTCACTGCTAGGACCTACAAAGTTTCCAAGCACAGTTTAGGATATAGTCTGCATTGACCAGCTTACTGCAAAGTTTAAGGTACACTCTTGGACCAAATTGATACAAAAGTGATGTGATAGACCCAGGCTAGAGTTATGAGTGAATGTCTAAGCCACAGTCACAATATGGAAAGGCGCGTCCTTCCTTGTAATTTGCTACTTTGATAGAAAAGATGGTTTTTATTTCTATAATTCCTCCTCCTATATTATATATTTTTACTTTTTTCTTAAACTTTTTTTTAACATGAATTGACTTTCTTCATCTGCTTTAGTAAGTAGAGACATGCTATTATTGTATGGAGCAGAGGCTTTTAGCAATGACTGTTCCATAAGTCTCTGGATTAATCCTCGTATGCAGGGAATTATGCAGCACCCTCCTAAAATCATTACCCCAATAATGATGATAAGGGAGGCCAGTACTGATGTCATTATTCCTTTTCATTTACCAAACCACTGTTCTGTCAAATTAGTGAAGGGGTCATTTATCCCCCAATTTTTAGCCAGTTCGTTGGCTAAGGTAGTTAATCCTTACAAGGCTTTTGTTATGATTCCACCTGGGTCCCTATTATTGGGAATAAATGTACAACATTTGTCGGGGGCCTCACCTCTAGCTACTTAAGCAGCCTTTCTTTAATAAAAGTTGAGGCTTGATCAGAATCCTGTCTTGCCTCCATTCTTCGCGTCGCTTGTTTGCTTCATTCTTTTAGGTTAAGCCGCCTCGGTCTCACGTCCTCAAACCCCGCCGGCCGGGGCAACATTACTTTCCAGTCATAACACATACACCACCCTTTTCAGCTAGGAATACTTAACCCATGATTGTAGATCCTTAACTTCTACAAACTGTTGCTTTCATATGGTATGATGGTGGGTCTGCTAGATTTAGTTACATAGATCGCAGAGTTGCCTAAAGCCCTGAGAAGCAAGGAAATAACCCTTAGGGTGAGATTGCTTAAAGTCTTTTTAATTTGACCTTGAGGGGTTCTGGGTGAGGGAAAGCTGTCGATTGTCCTTCTTTCCTACGGAGTTGGGCCCTTTTTACCCAAGTGTAATGAGTCCAACACTTTTCTAGGGTGTGGGTGGCTATCTCTGTGGTGAGCAAAACCTGATAAGGTCCTTCCCAGGCAGGTTCCAACCTGTTTTCTTTCCAGGAACACATAGTCTGCTTTCTCTCTCTCTCTCTCTCTCTCTCTCTCTCTCTCTCTCTCTCTCTCTCTCAATCTCTCTCTCTCTCTTTCTCTCTCTCTCTAACTGGTGCACATTATACTCATACATTTTAATGAGGTACAAGCTGGTAAAGGCATACATGCACACATCTCTCATTTAACCCTTCCCCAATTCCTGCCCCACTCCCTCCCCCCCTCTTCTCAAGTTCAGTTCAGTGATTGACTTTGATATGATTGTGAAAGTGCATCACGTGCATTAGGGTGTTTCCCTCCCCTCACTTCATCTTCAGTTAAGTTGCCTTCTTTGCTCGCCTCAGGTTTCTTAGATGAAACCCTGGCCCGATGTGTCTCTCTGTCAGTGCAAGCTCTGAGCGCTGCTGGTGCCTCTCCTGCTGCACTCTTGGGTTTCTGAGTTCTCCACAGGGCCTGTCCCTGTGCTACTTTCTGTCTATGTAGCGAGTGTCATGGGGCTGGACCCAGTGTAAACATGGCGCTCCACACTTTCCACAGCTTCTCGGCTTGCATCTCTCTCCCTCTGCCTACACAGGTGGTGGGTGTCCAGTGTAATCTTGGGGCAATCTCTGGAATGGTGCTCCACCCTGTGTGCTATGGTCCTCTCCCCCACCTCTGCTATAACTGGCAGCAGCCTCTAACCCAACCTCCACAGGGGTGGACCACAAAGCCTCAGACCCTGTGAGTCCATCACTTGCCACACGAGTCCTTATGTCCATGCAGGGCAGTCTCCTGCTGGGGCAGGCGGTTCACTTAGAGTCCAGCGCTGCTCTGGATCTCTGGAGAGGAAGGTGGGCTGAGCCACTGCTGCCGCAGATTCTGACTGGGTGTCTAGGCAGTCGGATCTCTGTCAAACGTGGAGTGAGATGCTGACTGCTTACGATGTGAAGATGTGTAGTCGCCTACTTAACATCAGCTTGTTGGCTCCTTTGCTGGGGGTCTTTAGAGGAAACCAAACGAGCAGACCAAGCACAGTGCGGACGGGCCAAGATGGCGCATCCAGCCATCGCTGGCAAGTGCTCCCCAGGTGAGGAGCGTGCAGGGCCCTTTGCTAGTCCCTGTTATGTCTTCTGGGATTTATTCCACCATGGTTCATTTTTTGCTGCTTTGTTCAATTTTTTGCTGCTTTTTTTTTTCTTTTGTCAAGAAGCTGCCTTCACAGCGGTTGAGTTTTGAGTTTTACAGTGACTGAGATGTGCTACTTCCCTCACTCACCGAATCCAGGAACACATAGTCTCTGGGTCTGACGGAAACCTGATTGTTTCAGACGTAGAATCAATTCATTTAATGTGACTTTTAGAAAACACTTTCAATAATCCCTTTTAATTTTACCCAGCTTCAGCCAATATCATGTCTAAGGCTGATTTTCTCAAGGCTTTCTGCTCTATCTATTCATCTATCTCTTTATCTGGATCACATGAGCCTTCAGGGGGTCTCAGACATAAATATTTGTCCTGAACTCAGATACCCTGGTTGCAACATATGGTTAAGACAACAGGATTATATTGTAAAGGATTACATTGTACACTTACATTGTAATTGTCAACAATTAGGCTAGGGATTACCCAGCGAAAGTGTAAGTTTTGATTAAGAAGCTTTAAGGATGGAGCTACCCATCCCAGGTTTGAATCCCCCTCATCCTGCACCATATATCATCGCAGCTAGGACATGGCCCCACTCAATATATCTAGTGACTTATTCAGAACAAAATACTTCTCCATGGCTGACAAATGCCTCTGTTTCTCAAGATTCCCACATGACAGAACTTGGCTAGTGTCAAAAGCAAAAGTTAGAGGATCAGAGGCTTGAGTAACATTTATGGTAAATGAACAGAAAACAAAAGGAGTTCACTTTGCCCTTTGCTGGAGATTTGGTACTGGTCCAGGCTGAATCACTTTCTCCTGAATCTGGTTCTAATTGGAAACCCTTTACCTAGTTGCAATTGCCCAGCCTTGTTCCACACTTTAGAACATTAATCCTGGGATTTTCTTTTTTTTTTTTTTTTGCGGTACTGGGGATTGAACTCAGGGGCATTCTACCTCCGAGCTACACCCCCAGCCCTATTGTTTATTCTTTATTTTGAAACCGGGTCTCGCTGAGTTGTGGAGGGCCTCACTAGGTAGCTGAGGCTGGCCTCGAACCCGGATCCTCCGGTCTCAGCCTCCCGAATGCTGGGATTACAAGCGTGCGCCACCACGCCCGGCAATCCTGGGATTTTCGCTTTTTTTTTTTTTTTGGAACTGGGAACTGAATCTAGGGGCATTATACCTCCAGGCTACACCCCAGCCCCTTTTATGTTTTGTTTTTAAACAGGGTCTCATTAGGTTACCGAGAATCTCTCTTTGCTGCTGAGGCTGGTCTTGAATCTGCAATCCTCCTGTCTCTGCCTCCCAAGTACTGGGATTGCAGGCATGTGTCATCACACCTGGCTGCTTTTTCCTCTACTTTAAAAAAGTACTTTAGCAATGTTCATAACTTGCATATGGGAGGAAAACAATAAATTTTCATCCTGCAAGTCAAAGGGGCTTCAGTCAAACGAGGAGAGTGTAAGGGGATTGCGGGGGGTGGGGGTAAGCAAGGGAAAACAAGGAGTGAGGGAGGGAACAGATAAGGTTGCATCTGTACCTGAACATCTCAGTACCAATCTCACTACCTTGTGTAGGGAGGGAGGGTGGGGAGGAGGAGATAGATTAAGTAATGTGTGCACATGTATATCACTTCGCATCTCATCATAATGTATAATTACATTGCACCAATATAAGTGTTACTGTTATAATGGTGCAGTGGGCTCTTTTCCACGATTCAAATAGATATGGTACATCAGGAAATTAACTAATAGCTCGTTTGCAGCTCACGTAAATCTTCATTACAAAGCCAATAGTAAATAGACAGGGAAGAGAAGAAGAGTAGCATGCCTGAAAGACACAGCTGCGGTGGTCCCCAGGATGCGGGGGCTGTGAGCGGGGCTGTTCCCCTGAGCCTTCCATGACGCGCGGTGGGCCTCTGTGCTCGGCTGTGAAGGTGGCGACCAGCCTCACTGCCCACAACCAGAAGAGACCTGAAGACCTCTGACCAGCACCGCTCCCACGAATCATGTGATTTTTGACTTTAGTTCTATTTGTGTGGTGAATGACATGTATTGATTTGTGTATATTGAACCAGCCTTGCATTCCTGACATAAAAACAACTTGGATCATGGTGTATAATTTTCTTGGTTTCAATCATTAATAATAATAAAAAAAAAACACCTCAGAATTCTATGACTCAGTTCAGGGGGAGGAATACAAAGTGCTGAGAGTTTAAACAACATGTGCAAAGTCACGTAGCTCATGGTCGCACAGGTCATGTTTTAAAAATGAATCTAGGCTGGGCATGATGGCGCACACCTGTGATCCCAGTATTTGGGAGGCTGAGACAGGAGGATCACAAAAGTTTGAAGTCAGCCTCAACAACTTAGGGAAACCTTGTTTCAAAATAAAAAAAATAAATAAATAAAATAAAAAAAGTGCTGGGGGTATTTGGTTCCTCTCAGAATTCTCAATCATGTCTTTGATGTCTCTGATGATACTTAGGTTTATATTTTAAAGCTTGGGACTAATGATTATCTGTGCCCCTGAGTATTTACTACTACTTGTGCTTTTTTCTTTGGTTATCAGTCACATTGGCTTGTCTCCTTATTGATTTGGTTATTCCTATCGAGTCTTGATACTGTTATGAGAAAAAAATCCACAGGAGTAATTTGGAATCTGCGACATATTTCTCCTTTGGAGATGATCAACTTTTTAAAAAGAACAATTCCAGACTGAGCCTAAATTCCTAGGACAATCACCGTATTCTTAGTTCAACCTACATTCTAAAACCTACAGGTCCAACCCACGCCACCACTCTGGTCCAGCCCCTACACTTGGTCTTTGTTTCCTTATTTCTACTCATCTGTCAAAAGCCCTGTTCTGCTTCTCAACCTCTCTGTTACTGTACTTCAACTGGGCAATGCCCATGGGCAAAGTCAACCCAAAATTTTATTCTGGGATTTGGGACCTGCACTTCTCTAAGAGCTTCTTCTTGGAGAGTTGTTTGATCTTTGATATATATATTCTTGGCAAGCGGGTTTTGTGTCATTGCTTGACCTGTCACCTCCTTACTTCTCCTGAGAGCTGTCTAATCTTTGATATATATTCTTGGCAACTGGGTTGTGTGTGTGTGTGATTGCTTATCTTGTCACTTCCTGAAGCGAGGAATGAACAGCAAACAATTTATGACATGAAAACTGTAGTGGGCGTTAGGACAACGTCTCTATACAAAAGAGATGAGGCTTAGAGATAACCTTAAGTATAGACTGCAATTCCCACTTATTCATACATTTCTCCAACCAGTCATTACTGAAATCCACTTTATGCTGTAATTTATTGAGTACCAGAAGGACTATTTGCATTGACATGTAAGCTAAGAATTTATGACCAAGTCAGACCTGACTGTGTTGGCCCACCCGACTCAGCAACTTGCGAGGCCCTCCATAACTTAGTGAGAATCTGATCCAAAATTAAAGAATAAATTAGGGCTGGGGGTGTAGCTTAGAGGTAGAATACTCCTTGGTTCCATCCCCAGTAACTAACACACACACACACACACACACACACACACACACACACACACACTAAAAAGGGCTGGGGGTGTAGTTTGGAGGTGCCTAAGGGTTTACTTCCCAGTACCAAACAAAACAAAACAAAACAAACAACAACAAAAAACAAAACAGAAGAATTTAAGAGAAAGTGAGCTAGGTGCAGACTAAGGAGCACACATTGCAAGTAGAAGGAAAAGCATGTGGAGACGTTGAGATGTGAGGTTTAACACCTCAAAGACGAGACACAGTGTCGTCATGGCCGACGCTAGACTTACTGCCTTGAGGGCTTCTTTCCGTTTCAGACTCAATGTGTGCTCCTCTGTCTGTACAAACAGGACACATCAGGTGCCACATGTACTTCTGTGTGGCACCTGGCCAGTCCCGCTGCTCCCTCTGTCCCTGTGGGAGAGGACAGGGTTCTTACACTCCAGCACAAGAGGGGTGTGTGCAGGCCAGTGTCTGCATCAGCTGCAGGAGGTACAACCAGCTGTGGGAGTTGGACCTATTTTTTTTTGAGATACTGGGGATTGAACTCAGGGCCATTCTACCTCCATGCTAAACCTTCAGCCATATTTTATTTATTTTGAAACAGGGTCTTGGCTAAGTTGCTGAGGCTAGCCTTAAACCTGTGATTCTTCTTGACTCAGCTTCAGGAGTACTGTGATTACAGGCAAGCGTCACTGTGCCGGGCTTTACTCTTTAGACAAATTTGGGTTCACAGAGTGTGGAAGGCACAGGGAGCTGCCATGTACCTCCTGCGCCCCCCCCCCCCCCCGTGCATCCACTCCCTTTATCAACACCCCACACCAGAGTATGCTGTTATAATTGATGAGCCCACACTGACATATGATTATCGCCAGAGCCCAGTTTATATTGAGGTTCACTCTTGGTGTTGGACATTCTATGGGTGTGGATAATTTTTTTTTTAAAAATTTTTTATCAGTGCATTGTAATCATACATCTTTGTTAGGTACAAGCTGGTAAAGGCATACATGCACACATTTCTCATTTAACCCTTCTTCCAATTCCCGCCCCACTCCCTCGCCCTCCCTCCTGCTCAAGTTCAGTTTAGTGGTTGACTTTGATATGTTTGTGAAAGTACGTCATGTGCATTAGGGTGTCCCCCCCCCACCCCATCACCTTCAGTGAAGTCACCTTCTTTGCTCATCTAAGGTTTCTCTTTATCTGGAGTCCCTCTTATGTCCCATTTTCTCCCTAGCTTCTGCATATTAGGGTGAGCATACAAATTTTTACTTTTTGTGACTGACTAATCTCACTTAGCATAGTTTTCCAGTTCCATTCATTTCCCTGCAAATGACATGATTTTGTTCTTTATGGCTGAGTAAAATTCCATTGTGCACATATCTCATAGTTTTGTGATTCATTCATCTATTGATGGACATCATGGCTGTTTCCATAGTTTGGCAATTGTGAATTGTGCGGTTATGAACACAGATACACACGCATCAGTCTGACAGTTTGGTTTCCATTCTTTTGGGTAGAAACCCAGAAGTGGTTTTGCTGGATCATATGGTAGGATCATTCCCATTTGTCTGAGGATCCTCCATACTGTTTTCCAAAGTGGATGCACTAATTTGCAATCCCACCAACAATGTATTAGGGTTCCCACTTCTCTGGGTGTGGACAATTATATAATGCACGTATCCATTGTTATAGTATACACAGCGTAGTTTCACTGCTGTAAAAATCCTGTGCCCCACCCATTCACCTCCTCCCTCCTCAACCACTTCTTATTCTTTCTAGTCTCCCTTACTGGTTGGAATTGTACAGCAGACAGCCTTTTCCTTGGTTTCTCTCAGCAATATGCATCTCGGCTTCCTCTTCGTCATTTTGTGGCTTGATTCCTTTTTAGCACTAAATAATACCACATTGTCTAGAGGTATCAGTTTGACTATTCATTCACCTTTATAAAATAAACATGAGAATTCTGGGATGATTAAAATTTGAGAGTCTCATGTCAATGATAAAACATGAAGTATTTGAAAATTGTAAATCTCTGAAAGCTATTTGTCAGGATATTTATTGTTCTTTTTTGTTTTGTGGTACTAGAAAGGTGTTCTACCTCTGGGCTATACCTCTAGCTCTTATTTATTTTCTTTTGAGGAAGGGTCTAAGTTGTGGACGGTCTCGCTAAGTTGCTGAGACTGGCCTTGAACCTGCAATCTTCCTGTCTCAGCCGCCCAAGTACTGGAACTATAGGTGTGTGTTCCCATGTTAGGTTTGTCAGGATATTTAAAGGCACAAAAATATACACTCAAGTTTCCTCTGTAAAATGTGTAAGAGAAAGAGAAGCGCATGTTTAGGGCTAAAAAAAAAAGCATGCAGTTGTGGGGTGATAAAGAGGTATGTCTGAAATTAAAAAAAAAAGAGAGAGATTAATAACCCACCTGTCAAAGGACCCCCGGGTACCTCATTCCACAAGGGACCACCCACCACGGTAAAGGTTCAGCAGATGGGACTGACCCAATTGAGGGTACGCTAACATTTAGAATAAGCATCCCCAAGGGAATGGCTGGAAGGACAAGGTTCCCCTAAGTACTATGCTAGGTGTGCTCCAGTCACCTGCTGATATGCCTCGGAGCTTCAGAAAGCTGCCTGTCCCCATCTGTTAGGGTCAAGTAGGACGCAAATAAACCAGGGGTGGTGGCACATGCCTGTAATCCTAGTACTTGGGAGGCTGAGATAGGAGTATTGTAGGTTCAAGGCCAGCCTCTGCAACTTAGTGAGGCCCTCCACTATGTAGTGAGACCTTGTTACAAAATAAAAAATAAAATAGGGCTGGAGGTGTGTAGCTCAGAGTCCTGGATTGAATCCCCAGGACTACACACACACACACACACACACACACACACACAGATACCATAGGCTTAACCTATGATTGTATCAACATTTTAACAAACCAAATAACAGTACAAAAATGTGGCAATTTTAAAATTGCTTTTACTTTTCAATAAAACACTTGTTATATAATTTTAAATTATAAGTGAACTGTTCAGGATTAACAAGAAATTGAATTTATAAAGCCTTTAGCTTTGTAGGAAATAAGATTTCATTTTTTCATTACTCATTATACAGCAGTTAAGGATAATAAAACTGAACTGCTCAATTTTGAGAAATCTATGGCAAGTTTTAAGAAGAGCATTAATCAAGGTACAGTTTGAATATACACCGATTCTATAACCTGAATCTATGCAACATCAATGTCAGCCTAACTGTTGCTTTTCACCCACCGACAGTGGAACAGTGGCCCTTAACTAGGAGGGACTCTGTCCCCAGGGGACATGTGTATCTGGTGTAAATTTGGCTGTCAAGGCAGAAAGGGGTTACATGACATTTTCTGTTTAGAACCCGAAGATGCTGCCCAACATCCTAGATACAGGATGGACACCCGACAGCAAAGAACCACTCAGACAAAACGACGATAGCGTCGGGGGTTTTCTTAGCTTTTGTAAAGAATCACTCAATTCCCATTTTATGAGTAGCCTCTCTGTCCACTGTAATTCTGAAATATACTTTGCTATGTGGCAAATGTCATTTAAGATAAAACTTAACCTCATCAATCTCATTACCAGAAGTTAATTTTAAGAATCAAAACAACTTCCAGAATGTTTAAGCCACAAAACCAACTCAAAATGACAGAAATTAGGATATACAGTTGGCCTCCAAGTCTGCAGGTTACATACCCAAGGATTCAACTCTGGATTGAAAATATTTTAAAAAATTGCATCTGTACTGAATATGTACAGATTTTTCCTTGTTATTGTTTCTGCAACAATTTAGTATACATTAAGTATTTATTTATTTGAAGTACTAGGGATTGAACCCAGGGGTACTCTACCACTGAGCTATACACCCAGTCCTTTTAAATTTTGAGACAGGGTTTCACTAAGTTGCTGAGGTTGGCCTTGAACTTTTGATCCTCCTGCTTCAGCCTCCCAGGTAGTAGCTGGGATTACAGGTACTCACCTCCCCACCTGGCTGTATTAGGTTATTATAAATAAACAACAGATGACTTAAATTATAAGGGAAGCTGTGTGTAGGTTATTTGCAATACTAAATCATTTTCTATAAGGGACTTGGGCATCTGCAGATTTTGATATGAAGAGGGAGCCCTGAAACCAATTCCCTGTGGATATTGAGGGATGACTTTATACTGTTCAATTCCCCTTGACCCTGCTCTACCAACTTAATGTTATTAATTTATTGTGGTATTGGGGATTGAACCCAGAGGCATTCTGCCACTGAGCTACACCCCTAGACCTATTTTATTTTTTATTTTGAAACAGGGTCTTGCTAAATTGCTGAGGCTGGCCTCAAAGTTGTAATCCTCCTGTCTCAGCCTCCCAAGTACTAGGATTACAAGCATACATCACTATGCTCAGCTTTAATCTACTAATTAGGTCTGTTTGGAAGCAGCTAAGTATATAGTTTCCTTTGCTCATTTTTCCTTACTATGATATAAATTTAATTACACATAAAGCATCTGGAAAATAGCAAAGTGCTCTGAAAACGTTTGTTGAAGCATATAGAAAATGAGAGTATAGAACTTTACTTATTTCTTCAATTTTGTCATAACCATGTATTTGGACAATGTAAATTAAGTTTTATCTGTTTTCATTTTACAATAATCTCTCATAAGTATACAAATAGCAGTGCATGTGTAATATAAAATCATAACTCAGTTTCTTTTCCACACAAATTTTGGTTGTCAGATATCTATCTATATATATATATATCACATGATAGTTTAACAGGGAACCCAATGTAAGACAACAACAACAAAAAAATAATTCTAAGTTTACCAGGTCATGACATTTTTCAATAACCATCCATCTATACATTCACATTCTATGTATTTTCTCATGGTCAACAAACTGATTCAAATGACTTAAATTATCCCACCATTTAAAGAGAAAAGTGTCTGTGATAATTTGAAACCATGGAGTCAGCTTAATTTCACCACTGGCTGCTTTTTTCAAAAGTTCTTTTAGTTCTTCCTTTGATACATATAAATAGCTTTTAATTTCATTGGGATCTGGATTCAGAGTTACATTCTTCCTCACAAACAAAATGTAATCAATTTCATGTTCACCCCAGATACCATCAGATTGTGCCTTGTAGTAAATTCGCGTTAGATAATTAATTTCTTCTGGAGGAACCTAGGACATAAAAATGAAATAAAATAAACAACAAAAAGTAATCTACAATTAACTCATCAATTTCATCAGTATCTTGAACAACAGTAGTACAGCAGTAGAATTAGAACTTTTAAAGTATTAGTCACCTACTGAGGCTATATGGAAAAATTATTTCATGTGTTTAAATGTATTTCCATAAGGCCAAACATAAGTTGGTTTTTTCAAAATATTTTTAAAATAGTAGTTACTCAAATTAGAAGTGTGTATGTATGTGTGTGTGTGTGTGTATTTTTTCTGTAGTACTGGGGATTGAATCCAGGGACCTTCTACCTCTGAGCTCCACTCCCAGCCTGATTTTTTACTCTTTATTTTGAAACAGAGTCTAAGTTGCAAAGGGTCTAACAAGTTGCTGAGGCTGGCTGTGAACTTGTGATCCTCCTGTCTCAGCCTCTTAAGTACTGGGATTATAAGAATGCACCACCATGCCTGGCAGAAGTATATATATTTTTAAAATTATATTTGAAATTCCATTTTAAAATTGCTTTAAAAAATTACCATTTTTAGCTAGATGAAATATACTTTACCAAGGTCTTATTTAAACAGGACAATTATAGGGAAAAAGGTATTTGGATTCACCCAATCAAATTTGTAGTTCATATTCCTATAGATTTCCACAAGAAAATATTCACCTTTGATTTGATCATTTATAATAGTCAATCTCATAGACCAGGTAACAGATAATTCCATCTCAGTACTGAGCATCCTGACAAGCAACATTAAGAAATCAAAACTTAAGTAATTTTTTTGTACATCTGTTGGTGCATTGCGGTCTCACGCCATAATGTACAGTTCAGAGTGATAGTGACATACATGTACACAGCACTTGGTGAGCTTCCCTCCTTCCTCCCCAATCCCTTCCCTACCTCAGACATAACTAATGTTCTTAGTTAACATTAATTAGCTAAGAACTAATCTTGATCTCCATCAGGGCCCAAAACAACTTTTTATTGTTTTAATTTACTTTTATTGTTTGTGTTGCTGGGTATTGAACCCAGGGTCTTTCTTCCTCTGAGCTCCCCCCTCGGTTCTTTATATTTTTTGTTTTGAAACAGGGTCTCACTTGGCTGCTGAGTCTCGCTACATTGCTGAGGTCGTCCATGAATCTGAGATCCTCCTGTTTTAAGTCTCCCAAATACTGGGATTACAGGCATGCACCACCATGCCCAGCTAAAAACAACTTTTCAAATAAAATATTTGTTTATTTATTTATTACTTATTTATTTACCTGGTGCTGGGTACTGAATCCAGAGCTATACCTCTAGTCCCTTTCATTTTATTTTTTGTGGTGCTAGAGATTGAACCTACGGGCATTCTACCTCCGACCGACAGTCCCCGTCCCTTTTGTTATTTATTTTGAACAGGGTCTTGCAAAGTTGCTGAGGCTGTTCTTGGACCTGCGATCCTCCTTTCAGCCTCACACGACCTGGGATTACAGGTGTGCACCAAGGTGCCTAGCTAAATAAACATTTTATTAGAAATTATTTTAATATATGTTTAACTTTTAGTGTGTATGATTGTCCAATAAAACCAGTTACCTAAAAGTACATAAAAAAAAGAATAAGTAAAGCCAGTTACCTCTTCTAAGGGAATTCCTAATTCAGCCTTCAAGCGCCTCTGTGCTGCTCGTCTTACGCCAATGGCCTCGTTTTCTTCCAGCTCACCTGGATTACATAAAGGATGACTGCAACAAGAATTGGTAAAACAACCTGCAAAACATTAATGTTGATGTAAGTTAACTTGTTGCCACAGGAGTTTTCTAAGCAATAGTTTTTGAAAATTTAAACTCAGTTACAATGGGCCATCAGTAATTATTTTGTGAAATAAAAAGTTACTGGTAAGTCCATCATAATATGTAGACAATGCAAGTTTACAAAAATATAGAAATGGACATCTATACACTCATCTATCCCTTAATAGTTCCTATTCTTTATGGCTGTTTTGTTAGGTTTAACTCATCGTATACACTTATTTTATGTAGAACATGAAATTACATCACTCATAGGGTTTCCCTTTTTGCTCTTGGTTCCAGGAGTGATAAAAAGTCAAACGGAATATAGTTCCCAACAAAACCTACCTTGTACATCAAGTCTACTAACCTGGAAAGGTAATTTTAGCATCTGATCTCTGCTGTAGCAGGAGTTTATTTTCAGTGTTAAATAAGAAAACACTAAAAGCTCGATGTAATAATCCTGAAAGGAAAGAAACACAAATAATTTAATCATAAATATTAGTTATTTGTCCTATTTTCCACTTGCAATTTAGAACACTACTCATGACTTGCTTCCATTTTTGCTTTTTTTCCACGATCTATCTGGATAGTCTCTGCACACAAGCAAGAAAGCTAACTACCAAGTGAAAGAAATGATGGTTTGGGCAGCTTTGCTGCAGGCCAAATGCTCTTTCAGGAATATTTAGCTGAGGCATTACTCTTTGAGCCTTCCCTTTATGATACCTGCATCTCTTCATTCATTGGAAATAAAGACTTATAGGCTTGACAACTGCTATTATGCTGGAGCTAGTCTACTCCTTGTTCTACAAAACCACAACTCTGAGGTAGCTTAGTAAAAGACATGAAGTAGAGGGAAAGAGCTGCTAAGTAGGGAAGGCACGAAGGCAGATTTTACTACTATGCCATTTAACTGGAACCAAAGACAAAATATATGACTAAGAATTGCAAAACCTAGCACTTGGGAGGA
Organism: Graphiurus murinus; assembly: GCA_004027655.1. Lineage (NCBI taxonomy): Eukaryota > Metazoa > Chordata > Mammalia > Rodentia > Gliridae > Graphiurus > Graphiurus murinus. The sequence goes on along the minus strand of PVLC010013166.1, from coordinate 8,888 downwards.
TGAGACAGGAGGATTGTAGGTTTGAAGCCAGTGTGCAGAAAGCTAGTATTAGAATAAGAAATGAAACAGGGCTGGGGGTATAATTCAGAGGGAGAATGCCCCTGGGTTCAACCTTCAGTTAGCCTCTGCCCAAGCTGTATCTCTTTTACCAGCATGCTTTTCTCAGCTAACCTGTAATGTCTGGACAAGTCGCCTCATAACAGAGAATATTTTAAAATGGTACCTTTCTCGATGTTTTCGTTCAGGTGGCAATTCTTCTTGGTGTCAGCCCCAATTTTGTTATCATCTTCATCGATGAGAATGCACATCTCTGCCAGCAGTTGCACCTGCTTCTCATCCAGGTGGTTGGTATTGACTTCCGGCATGGTGACAAGGTGTCTGATCGGTCCTAGAATACTGAAGTTACGAGAAAGAAAGGACATTATATTGTCATTTCTTGAATGTCATATAAACATAGTGGTGAAGCAGTTCCATGCCCATTGACAAATTCGGCCATTTCAAAGGTTACGATTTATGCCTGGTGCTACCGTAGGCAGCCTTCCCACTCTTCATCTCCAGGAGGCTGCACCAGGAATGCCGCTGGCCGGCTCACTGTTCAGCCTATTGTGGCCGTCATTGCCCTTACAGGCTATCCTAGGCGGCCTTTGACCAGTCATTCTCTTAACCACCAAACTCGTCTTTCCGCTTGAATTGTTGACCTGAGACCCTCTGCGGTATTTGAGTCAATCTTTCTCCCTTTGCAGACTCCTCTTCCTAAGGAGTCTCTCTCACTATGATCTGCCCCAACCCAATTTTCCATCCTATTTTTCTACCACACTTTCTGGTTCTCTGTTATGTGTTCCCGCAGCCACCCCCAATATTACTGCCATTCTCTGCTTCTATGTAGTTGCCCAAGAATGCCACACATCAATCTTTGTTGAAATCCACTTGTCAATGCCAAACATTCAGTAACTCTTTTAACAATGTCCCAGAAGAGTTAGCTCCATGCTTTCTTTTTTCTTTTTTTGTGGTATGGAGGATTGAACTCAGGTGAATTCTACCTCTGGGTTATACTCTCAGCTCTATTTTATGTTTTATTTTGAAACTGAGTCTAAGTTGTGGAGAGCTTCGGTAAGTGGCTAAGGTTGGCCTTGAACCTGTCATCCTCCTCTTTCAGCCTCCCAAGTACTGGGATTATAAGCGTGTGACACCACACCTGGCTTAGCTCTGTTTTTTAAACTGGGATCCCAGTTAGTAAGATGCTTTGTGTGACTGCGTTGTCAATTTTTCCAAGGAAACAGGAGAAAACTTAATTTGCTAAATTCAATAGATGCCCCAGGGCAGTGATTGGCGATTTTTTTCTATAGTGGGTGAGACAGTATAAACTCCTCCTTTGTAGCATATGCAATGCAAGAATTAGCAAAGCCTAAAGCCAGCAATGTGTAAACTAAGTGTTGCCATGCTCAACTTACACATGTTATCTTTGAATGAGTAGATAACTGTTACATGCCTGTGACTGCAGTACTTGGGAGGCTGAGACAAGAGGACTGCAGATTCTAGGCCAGCCTCAACGATTTAGGAAGGCTCTACTTCAAAATAAAAAACAGAAAGGGCTGGGGAGTAGTTTCTGGATTCAAACTTCAGTACCACCACCACCAAAAGAAACAAACAAAGTGTAGAAGACACCATCGGGCCCAAGAAAAGACGCTCCCCATCTCCTCCTCCTTCACCCCCAGAACTAGCAGGCTCTTGGTGTCTTGTCCGATTCCTGTGCAAGTAGGTATGCATATGCATGTGTATGTATGTGTTTGCGTGCATCTATATCACTTGTAATATACTATATGGAGACATTTTATCACACTTATACGTACACCTAGATTATATTTTGTCCAAGCTTATTTTAAAACTTTCTATAAAAGAATAGTACTTTTATATGATTTCATACTCAGTATCTTACTAAAGAGTTCAGCTGTTCTTAAATATAGATGACAGGACCTCTTTTTCACAACTTAGCGACTGACAAAAAGAGTCCCTAAGCCTAAAACGCCTAAAGCTAAAAAGAACTTGTTTCGTAATTCCTACACACAGACACAAACCTTTACGAAGGCACGTGGACATTATTTAACCACAAAACCTGCAGATCCTCTCTTAAACTAGCACAAAGTTGAGCGCTGACCTATGCATCACGGTGACTTGCTCCCACACTGCAGCGAAAACCAGACTGTCAAGTCAGCTCCCTCGACCTACACCGGAATCCTTAACTACACCCAGCACAGTACTTCTCTGAGTTCCTTGCTCCTTGGAGAGCCTCTGCGGACTGCGCAGACCCACAGCGCTGACCACCTGGGTCCCGCCCACCGCCCCCCGAGTCCCCGCGCCCGCCGCCATCGGCATCTCGGTCCAGACTCCGTAGTACACTGTCCCAGGTACCCACGCCGTCCCCCAGAGCCAGATCACCTGCCCGGCACCGAAGACCGAGGACGGGAGTCGGCGCCGCTCGGTCACCGCGTCACCTCGCCCCCACCGCCCATCGCTGGTCCCTCGCCCGGCCCACCTACCGGCGCCCCGTACCTCTGGCCAGAGATGCTGGAGGGCCTGACCGCGCGCGCCTTTTGAGCGCGGTGCGCAGCGCGGACCGCCCCCTGGCCCCGCCTCCTGGCCGCACGCCCAATCGCCTGCGCCAGCGGCCTGCCGCACCACATGCCCTTGACCAATCGCCGCTGGCGCGCGCCTGACGTCACTCCCGCGCCAGGTTGTCGCGCGGTGGCACCACCTGCCCAGACCTCGGCTCCCGGAGAAGTGGCGCAGTCCTGAGGGAACGACGGGGACCTTATTCTGCAAGCCCCGGTCCTCGCCGCCCCCGAGAGGAAGCTGAAGTAATCGCGCACCTGTCTGCCCCGCGGAGAGGAAGCCTGGCAACTAAGGAGCCGCCTAAGGGAGGGAGCGGCCCAGACACTCCCGGCGACGGCCAGCCAATCAGGCTCTCCGCCCTGCCCGGGCAAGCCAATAGCCTTGAGGCTCCGCAGGGCGTGGCCGAGGCGCTGCCTCCGTACGTGCTGACGTCAGACGTCTCAAAGTTCTTTTCCGTGGAGCTGAGTCTTTGGGAGCTGGTCGGCACTTGCCCCTTGTGCTTTTAGGGGCAACACAGAGCTTTGGGAATTCGCCCACTGGAATTGTGGTGTTCTGTCGTTAAGGACAGAGTAATAGAAGACGCAGTGAGAATTCCGCCTAGCTGGATTTAATGGAAATTAAGAAAAAGCAGGAAGTCCCTCACCGTGTTAGTTGGAAGACACATCCCCAAGTTAGTTTGGCATGGAAGGATTTGGCTACAAGAAAGTTCTATACATTATGAAGAAGTGATATATCTTTCTATTTTTTTTTTTTTTTTTTTTTGCTATGGGGATTAAACCCAGGGGGAGTCTACCTGCAGGCTATATAACCCCAGCCCTATTTTATTTTTATTTTGAAACAGGATCTCATTAAGTTGCTGAGAGTTTCACTGTTTTCCAAGAAACCAGGTGGCAGTCACTTGCTTATTTGAATAAGTTGAATAAAGCCAAGTTGTATGTTAGAAATATTTTACTTAAGATTTCATATGAGGTTACTTGTAAGATTTAAAAAAAATCATGAGACATCATTTGGATGAAATAAAGTTTATTCCTTTATTACGCCTGAGAAACCTAAAATATTGAATCAACCAAGCCACAGGGGTGGAGCTGCCAATGCACCGTGGAGATCAGACCTCACCACCATGTGCTCTGGATGTGAGAAATGGAGATGCGGGATTAAATGCTTGCCCTGCTGGATTTCCATGCTGTTTTGAGCCTATTCTTTCTATGGTCCTATTCCTCTCTTTTGGAATGAAAAATGTTTACTCTGTGACACTGTATATTGGATGCATATAATTTGCTTTTTATTTTTATTGATAGGGGCTCACAGCTAAGAATTCACCTTGAGTCTCAGAGGAGACTTGGGGACTTTTGAGTGATGCTGGAACTGTTGAGACGATGGGAGCTCTTGGAGGTGGACTAAATGAATTTGCATTTTGACATGGGCATGAGCTTTTCAGGGGCTGGGGTGGAATGTTATGGTTAGGTATAGAATGTCACCTGAAGAGCCCATGGATTATTGCTCAGAGTTTATATAATTATCACGAGGCTTGTAATCTAATCTGTAGACAAATCTAGTGTAATGGATTTACTGGATGGTCACCTAGGCAGGTGGGCGTGGCTAGAGAAGGGTCCCTGGGGGTGTGCTCTTAAATCCTCTTGCTAGCTGGCTTTTGCTGCCAGCATCCATGATGTGAGAGCAGAACCCTTACTCTCTCCCTCTACTTCCCAGCCCCATGTCCTGAGCTCCACAGTCTCTGGCCTCACAGGGACTGAACCTGAAATCTCAGGGAAAGAAAAAAAAAAAAAGAAAAAAGAATAACCCGAGGAAATAAATCGTCCTTCCTCTAAACTGTGTGGTCGGTTGTTTGGGATTATGGCAGTGAGAAGGTTGAAAGCCTGTTGAAATCTCAAGATCTCAGTTCCTATCTCAGTGTTATGGTTTGAATGTGTCCCCTTCAAAATTCACACTGAAACCCTGTCCCCATTGTGTTGGTGTTAAAAGGTGGACCTTGTGGGAAGCGAATAAATCTTCCTGAATGCAGAGCTGCCTTGCCTGCCTGTCTTTCTCTCTTTCTTCTTTCTGTGGGGGTTGAATCCAGGGTCATTCTACCTCTGAGCTACACCCAGTCCTTTTTGTTTTTATATTGAAACAGGGTTTTGCTAAGTTGCTGAGGATTGCTAAGTTGCTGAGGCTGGTCTCCAACCTGTGATTCTCTTGTTTCAGCTCAGCCTTTCAAGTACTGGGATCACAGTGCCTGGCAATAGTGCCCTAATCTAAAAGACCTGAGGGAAGTAGCTTAGGCCGCCACCGCCTCCTCCTCCTCTTCCTTCTCCTCCTTTTTTTCCTCCTCCTCTTCTTCTTCCCCTTCCTCCTCCTCCTCTTCCTCCTCATTCCCCCCTCTCTACTGTCCCTTTCCTCATGTGAGGACACAGAGCACATCCCTTCTGAAGGATGCAGCAACCTAAGCTGGGGAGATAACAGAATGTGTCACATAATATAATACTGGAAGTATCTTATATTCTTTACATGTTTCAGGAACTAGAGTTGGAGGACCAGTTTAGAATTATGCCAGCCGGGTGTAGTGGTGCACGCTTGTAATCCCAGCATTTGGGAGGCTGAGACTGGAGGATCTGGGTTCGAGACCAGCCTCAGCTACCTAGTGAGGCACACCGCAACTTAGTGAGACCCTGTTTCAAAATAAAGAATGAAAAATAGGGCCGGGGGTGTACCTCAGAGGTAAAATGCCCCTGAGTTCAATCCCCAGTACGCAAAATAAATAAATGAATAAATAAATAAATAAATAAAAAGAATTATGCCTACTACAAAAGGTGACCAATGAGAGTTTGCTTTTCAGCATTGTTGGTGCCACTTGTAGGCTGAAAGCATAATCCTCTTGTTTTTTTCTCTTATTTTGTCATTCATTTATTAGTTTATTTTTTCAACAAGATTATTGTTTACTTTATGTTAGGCACCAGGGATACAAAAGTAAAGGAAATGATAGTTACTTTCAGGAGCCTCATCTACACAGTAGAATAAAAGCATATTCTGATACAAGGTTAGGATGAAACCCTAATTTAGATACATGAACAAAAATGTATCTTAGGTTGGCAAGATACAGTACTCGGTTTAGGAGGACAGGCACTAGAGATAAAGGTGACGCTTGGGTTCCTGGTGTGAGAAAGTGAGACCATGCAAATAAGTAATACAAAGAGAGGGATCGAAAGCAGTTCTGAATATATTTTATATCTAGTTGCTGGGCAATCTGAGTTGCAGTGGGTACTTCTTCTAGTATACGCACAGCTCCGTACCTTTTCTGGGTACTATGTCCTTCTCTGCTCTAATGGTATGATTTTTATCCATGCAGGGTTGATTGAGCACAGGCCCCAGCTTGGTTGTCCAATGTTTTCTTTTGGATTTTTTAAGTTGAAGCAATGGGAAAAAGTTCAGTGCCTCATTGATAGCTAAGCTGAGAATGTGCTATGGAATCTGCCTTGTGAAAGAAGCTAGGCTACAGTAGGGGAGACCGAGGCCCATGGGCAGAGAGAAGTGAAGTGCAGAGAGGGAGAGAGAGTCCTGGTGCTTAATTTGTTTTTGTGGTCTCTTGTACTCCTGTCCTTCTCATAGTTTGGTATTACGAATCAGTGAATTCAGCTGGGCATGGTGATGCACACCTGTTATCCCAGTACTTGGGAGGCTGAGATAGAAGAATGACAGGTTCAAGGCCAGCTTCAGCATCTTAGTGAGACCCTTAGAAACTCAGACCCTGTTTCACAGTAAGAAAATATGAAAAAGTGGCTGGGGGTGGAGCTCAAAGGAAGAATGCCTCTGGGTTCACTCTCCAGTACAAAAAAAAAAAAAAAAAAAAAAAAAGAAAAGAAAAATGAACCAAGTTTCAGTTAGGTTGCTGTCAACTGAATTACTAAAAGCTTTGACACATATGCAATGGTGGTTCCAGAGAATATCATTTGAATATTTAGTGCATCAGGTACTATTATACTTTGCATATATTAACTTAATACAAGTGTTGAAGACAGATAGTATGGCTATTCCTGTTTTACTAATGAGCACAGAAAAGTGAAAGAACTTGCCCAAGATCATACAATCAGTAAGTAGCAAAAATCAGGAACTGAACCTGGGAGATGGGGCTCTAGTTTGTGTGTCTAGCTCCATGGTCAACCACCTCTCCAGACAAGAGAATGATGACTAAACAAGCCCTGGGCTTGGGAGAGAGTTCTGGGCTACAGGTATAGACCCGCATCTGTATGCATATAAACTGTAGTTGAAAATGTAAGAGTGAGCTGGGCGTGGTGGCGCACGCTTGTAATCCCAGCATTCGGGAGGCTGAGACCGGAGGATCCGGGTTCGCGGCCAGCCTCAGCTGCCTAGTGAGGCACTCCGCAACTTAGTGAGACTCGGTTTCAAAATAAAGAATAAAAAATGGGGCTGGGGGTGTAGCTCGGAGGTAGAATGCCCCTGAGTTCAATCCCCAGTACCGCCAAAAAAAAAAAAACCAAAAAAAGAAAATGTAAGAGTGGATACACTAGGGTGTGGAATGGGGGTAGAAAAGGGCAGGACAGGGATCCCCGAGTCAATGTATAAGTGGCAAGCAGAAGAGCCGCCCCCAAGGAAGTCAGAGAGAGCACATCTGGAGAGGAATCCTCTTCTTCTGCCTACTGCTTTCTTTACATGCTTCCATTCTCAGGAATGCAGAATGACTCTCTGGTACCTAGTTCATGCAAAGCAGACGCAATCCACTCTGTATCATGATCAAGTGGTTTGACTGTGAAGGTCCTCTAGAGCCAATAGTTACTGTTTTCTCTGTCAGAACTTCTGCTCACACCTGTCGGGCCAGGTTCTTTGCAGTCTCTTTCCTACACAGCTCTTCTCTTTTATTCTTTTGCCTGAAATGTGCCCCCTCTTCATCTGTTTTTCTGCTTCTCACTAAGCTGCCCAGGCTAGCCTCATTCTTAGGATCCCCCTCAGCCTTCTGAGTTGCTGGGATTTCAGACGTGCACTGCCACTCCCCGCTGCTCTGTCTGCACTTTGGTTGGTCTTATTTTCTCTTTCATTTTATGATGAACCATTGTGGACCTCCCAATATACTATAGCATCTGCATCTTAACATTGTACTTTGAAGGTGGTTGGGCAAAATGTTACCCTCATATCGGGGGCCATACAATTATATCACGTTGTCTTTGCATATAATTTTTTTTTTTTCTGGTGCTGGGGATTGAACCTGGAGCATTCTGCCTCTGAGCCATACCCTCTAGCTCTTTTTATTTTGAAACACGGTTTCATTAAGTTGTTGAGGCCTCTTCAGCCTCCCAAGTACTGGGATTACAAGTGTTTACAACTATGCTTGGCTGTATATAATTTTGATAGGGAAAAATAACAGATTCTGAATGCAAAGTAGAGGCAATCTACTCTGTATACATAGGCCTATTTATGAAATTCAGATTCTGTATGGCTAATATTGACAAGAAGGGAAAAGACTTGGGAGTTGATTTCATGTGTTTAGAGATTAATGTAAAGTTAAATTTAAATGTAGTATTTTTTTTTTTAACGTGTGTTTGTGTGTGGTACTGGGGATTGAATTAAGAGACATTTTAATTGAGCTGCACCCCCAGCTCAACTTAATTTTTTATTTTGAAATATGGCCTTACTAAGTTGCTTAGGGCTTTGCTAAGTTGCTGAGGCTGGCTGTGAACCTGTGATCTTCCTGTCTCAGCCTCCCAAATACTGGGATTCCAAGGGTGCACCGCCATGCCTGGGCTCACAGTATCTTCTTTTTTTCATTTATACGTACTTTCTGCCAACAGAGTTTTCTAAAATCATTTGGAACAAGTTTACAGTGTATATTTGTTTGTTAATTAGGAAAAATTTCTCAACATTTTTTCCCCCAATTACTTACGTTCTAAGAATCAAGGTGTTATGATGATCACAGTGCATCTTTACTTATAAAGAATCATGCAAACATCTTTTCTAGACCTAAACTGAACTTACATTTTTGTGGTAGTGGTGATTGAACCCAGGGGTCTTCTACTTCTGAGCTACACCTCCAGCCATTTAAAAAATCATTTTTAAAAAATTGGAAACAAGCCGGGCGTGGTGGCGCACGCTTGTAATCCCAGCATTCGGGAGGCTGAGACTGGAGGATCCGGGTTCGCGGCCAGCCTCAGCTAACTAGTGAGGCCCTCCGCAACTTAGTGAGACTCGGTTTCAAAATAAAGAATAAAAAATAGGGCTGGGGGTATAGCTCGGAGGTAGAACGCCCCTGAGTTCAACCCCCAGTGCCG
>PVLC010013165.1:27469-42454 GCA_004027655.1 Graphiurus murinus | reverse complement strand
ACATTTCTAGAAGAGCTAATCCCAATACTCCTCAAGCTATTCCGTGAAATAGAAAGAAACGGGACCCTTCCAAACACATTCTATGAAGCCAACATCACACTAATACCAAAACCAAATAAAGACAGCTCAAGAAAAGAAAACTATAGGCCTATATCATTGATGAACTTAGATGCAAAACTGCTAAACAAGATACTAGCAACGCCCATTTAAATCTTAAGCTTCTGGTCCTTGCATTCCTGACACAGTGTGGGGAAAAGAAAAACTCATGAAAGTAAAGTCTATATTGAGGAAAACAAAATCAAGTTGTGAAAAAGGAAGAGACAGAGAAAAAGAGTTTAGAGAAGAGATGGAGGGAAGAAAGACACAAATTAAGGGAGAGAGGAGAAGGAATGGAATACTGGACATCTGAGAACCCAGATTCAGTCATGCCTAAACCCGTTCATTGACTTTCCTGCTGAGAAGCTAAAACAGCATTTTTTAAAAATTGATCTAGCTTGAGGTTCATTTATTTCATTTGAAACTTAAACGATACAGCATGAGGTGCAATTATTATCCTTGAATTACACAGCAGAGTCTGAATAGCAACAGAAAACAAATAAAAAACAACCCCATCAGGAAAGAGAAAGTTCATTTGCCTATGGGTCTCTGGTTTCAGCAATAATTTACAGGAGGGACTAGAAGTCAACCCTGAAGTACAGAACTACAACTGTATTTTATTTATAATAGCTATATATTATTGTTTGTGCAATTGTGGTTCATATAATTGTACAGAGAGTGCTGGATAAAACTCTGCAGCCCTTTTTGCAAATTACTATAAGCTTAGATTACATCTTCAATTTGTTTAGCCAATAATATGAAAACATACCAAATACAGAATGGCAAACACAGGACAGGAACATTTGCAAAATTTCTAAGCATGTATGATTTTATCCCTTCTAAGACTTCCAATTGCAAGTTGCACTGTCATTACAACTAGAATCTCACAAATGCAAGACATTCGATTCTTACTATCTCACTACCATCTTATACTCTGTGACTCTTTGATTTTCAGAAAGAGTGGACACTGAACGCCTATACAATTTTGTTTCAGAGGATCATAAAAGACTTTCACTGTTCTTAAAACTCAGCATCATCAGGCTATGTCCTCCTCTGAACATAGAAATTAGAGTTATTCTCCAAATGTCGCTGATTAATGTCTCAGCCTTCAGATTTCCACTGTTTTGGAAAGCTCACTTATTCCTCATCCACCTTGTGACTCTGATTTAATACCCTTTTAACACGGAGTTTGGTCTGAAGGTGAAGAGCACACATCGATTTTCACAAAATTTTGATTCTAAAATGCAATTCCCATCATCCTAAATCAATCTTTTATTCTTGTGGCTTTAAAGTCTCACATTGAGGGAAGAATTGGAATAGGTATTTTTAAAGATAGAGATCTTAAGTGAACACACCTGGAATAATAGTTTTAACGAAGTTTCCAGTTCCCAAAGAAACCAGACAACTTCAAAAACACTTTATGAAAATCATGGTCTTTAATGCAATTATTTAGACATTTGGTATGGAAGCCAAGGAATGAATGATTCATTCTCCTAGCTTGGAGAGACACATTATCAAAATCATTAGAATCATTTTTGTCATGATTGTAATATTTATTTAATGTTTCTAATCTGATTATGTAGGTATAATTACATGTTCATCTTACAAAGTTTAAAATAAAGTGAGTTGTAAGCAAATTATTTTTGATTTGGGCACTCCTTGTCACTGCTGCCAACACCTAGAAAAACTGGATGAGAACACAGAATTTACCAGGTTGCTTAGACACATTGGCTGTCAAGGAGGAAAAAAAAAAACCTAAATAGTTGGTTTTTACAATGGCAGGAGAGAAAAACTTGAACCTTCACAAATGTTAGTGTAGGTAGTTAGCTAGACATGAGCAGGAATAGGAGAAAGGAGACTGGCTATTAAAAAAAATCCCCTGATGGCAATTGACCAGGAAGACCCATTAGGTACCCAGGCAATCCTGTAAGGAGATAAACCACATAAGGACATAAATCCACCATTCCTTGTATAGGTCTGGCTATGGAAAAGATCCTTCTAGGAAGATGGGCAGGCTACTCAAAACCATCAGTGAAATAGGATAATAAAAATAACTAAAAGTACAAGGCTTGAATATAAGAAAGGAAATACTCATATATCATTAGAACCTCTAAGAGAATGTATAGTCATTTTAAGACTATAAAATTGAGTTTAGCAAAAACTTGAATATGATACGAACTTATAAAAGCATTTGCATTTCTATTTACTAGAACAAATAGAAAAGTAATTTTAGAAACTAAACTATCTAGAAATAATTTCATGTACCTGATATTTATAGGGAAATATATAACTTTTTGAAATATAATAAATAAGAAGATCCTTACCATATTTATGTGTAATAGGACTAAATATTATAAAAATGACACTGACTAAGTTAATCTATATATTAAGTTAAGCTTTAAAATTTTTTTGATTTTTTGTGGTTTTTTAAACAAAGAATAAATAGAGTAAATTTTAAGAACAATGTAGGAATTCATTTAAGAAGCTATAGAAATCAATGAAAACAGTGTGGCACAACAGGAAGCTCCAAGATAGAAAACACATACATGGAAACTTGGTTTATAGCAAATATATCATTTCATGCTGATAGCAATAGTTACTTACCTGTATTAGAATAATTAGAAATAAGTTTGGTCACTTCCTATATAATGCACAGAAATAAATTTCAGATGGATCAAAGACATAGATGTATAAAACACACTTAAAAACTTATAAAAACAAATATAGGGAAATATATCCTTGAGGTAGAGAACAACTTTTGAATCAAAATTTAAATATAATTGGCCATGGTAGCACAAGCTTGTAATCCCAGTGCTTGGGAGGCTGAGACAAGAGGATTGCAGGTTTGCAGCCAGCCTCAGCAACTTTGAGAGGTCGTCTGCAACTTAGCAAGATACTGTTTCAAAATAACATAGGGCCAGAAATAGAGCTCAGAGATTCAATCCTCAATACCATAAGGAAAAAAAAAAAGATACATACACACATATAGACATATACATATGTGCATGTGTCAATAACAATAAATCTATGTGGTGGATCATATTTTCCAAAGATGGCAACAGTATTCTCCATTCTACTCACTCTTGTTATAGCACAACTTCAATACTCTTCTCATTAAGAAATAGGAGATCTATGTCCCCTGTCTTTGCAAATGGATCAGCTTTTGAGATTTGGGCCAAAGAATAGAGCAGAATTGGCACTTTAAAATTCCAATGCTATATCATGTAAAACAATGCAGCTTCTACTTTGCTTGCTGAAATACACTGGAGTCTTGACCTGCCAAGTAAGCAGTCCAACTCCCTCAGTGCCACCTTGCTGTGATGAAACCCAAATATGCCCCTAGAGAGGCATCATGGAGGGAAAATGAAAAGAGAGAAAAGCCCAGACAGCTTCTCTCTGCTCCAGTCCCTACTATCCCACTGCAACCACAGGAGAGAGACTGAGCCAGAAGCACTCAGTGAAGTTTTTAAAAATCCTAACCTACCATGGCAGGTGACAAAATAACCATTACTGTTTTAAGCTACTAAGTTATGGGGTATCCCTTACACAGCACCAGAAACCAGAACAATCAGGTTTTACAATATTGAAAAACTTCTCTTCAACAAAAAAATTCCACAAAAAAATAGAAAGATAGCCCATGGGTTACAAAATAGGTAGTAATGATACAACCACCAACACCATAGGTAGTGCATGCAGACAAGGTCTTAAATCAACAAACAGGCAAACAAGCAAAGACTGAAAAAGGAAAATAACATGAGCAGTCAAATTGAGAGGCTAGTACTTCATGTATGGCAAACACTATAGGAAAAGATGCCCAGTTTCACAGCAAATGGAAAATCGGAGGATAAAAGTGAAATACAGCAAGTAGGAAAATGTAAATGAAAATCAAAATGATACCACTTCATTCCATCAAATAACAAGTATTTTGAAGTTCAATAATAACAAAGATTGGCAGAATGGGGAGAGTGAAGGGCTTTTCTGCACTACTGGTGGGTGGGTAAATTGATGTGATCAGTTTAGAGAATTAAAGTTGCAGACACATACTCTATGACTCAGAAGTCCTACTCCTACATAGAAATCCTAGAGAATTTCACCCACCTGTACTGCAGGGAATGTGTTTGGAAATATTCACAGTGATATTTTTTTCAAAAAACTCTCATAATCCTAGTATCCAACACAGAAAAATCAGTAATAAACTGAAACATATTCACAAAAATAATTGGCAGGTAAAAAAGAAAATGGATAAACAAATGTTATCAATAGAGAATCAATACTGGTGAGTCACAGATATGTTGAACAAAAAAATACAACTTTAATATATATGAAGCTCTTCATATGAGATTTAAAATGGCCCAAAGCTATGTGATTTATTGCTTTCAGATATTCATGCATATGTATAAATAAATGTATGAGAAAGAAACACAGAATTCAAGATAATGGTTACCTCTGAGTAACAAAGAGGATCAGGGAGGATCAGGAGAATTTTGGTTGTCTATCTTTTATTTTTAAGTCGAGTAGTAGATGTGTTGACATTTGTTGTATTTTTGTTTAGGCTTTTGTGTGTCTTCAAATTATATAATAAGCTTGGTAGCTTGAAGAACAAAAGCAAGCCACAGAAGCAAAAAAGTTAACACTGAAAATGACACTTTAGGAGCACAGCATCTGCCTGGAGGCTTCTGGCCATCTGTAAAGACCTGGACTTAGGCCACTAAGAAACACACAGGGAGGGAGGAGATGGGAATTCAGTAGACACAACAGAGGAGATGACTGCTGCCTGGATTCTTTCTGTGGACCCTCCAAGCTGACAGCCTTTGGCAACACTCTCACTAAAACCTGTTCTCACCCTTTGGAGGGTAAAACTTTGGGCAAATTTCAGCCTACCTGGTTCCAATCATCTCCAAGTGAAAGTCTCACACAGAAGATTTTAGAAAGGTAACCATGTTTCTGCATGATTCCTATACAAAGAATTCAAAAGGGCCACAAAATACTTTTAATATGATCTCTCATTTTTCTGTCTCATAGTAAAGAAAAAAATAATTATGACAAGTCTTGACATTCAACAACTGATCTGACACTGGTAACAAGGCCTCAGTGATGTTTGAAGCTGGTCTGTAACTCAGGGCTGACCATGTTATTCTCCTATTTGACATAATCTCACACCAATATCAGAGGTGCTGACTCAGAACCCACAGTAAGCTGGGGAAAAAACAAGGCCCCTTCATAACTTTGTCTAAGTGCAGATAAACACAAGCTTACTGTGCAACCCATGAAATATCCAGCATATCCCTCTTCTGGCTAATATGAGTGGCTGCTGCCTCTTTACCAACTATTTGTACTCGAGTCTACCCTCCTGTAGATAAGACTGAGATGCCCACTCATAGAATTATTCTGATGTTTCACTTAATATGAAATAAGCCTTCACTTCCTTAAACTCTTGTACAATCAATCACCCAGCCAAAGTTCAAATCTCATACTAGGTTCTTCCTTATCCCCTCGTGTTGAGAATTCCCACATTTTTTTCCCTTTCTGAGATGAATTTAAAAAAGTCTTGTTCAACTACAGATGTGTTCCTGATGATATCTGGTTAGAAGGTTTGCTACTTGCTATGCCTATCTACAAGAGAAGCCAATTACAACTGACCTGTTAAAGTGAAATCAAATTTCTCAAGTCCTTTAAATATTTGCATTACTTTCATTTGTGGTATGGAAAAGTTCATGGGGCATTGACATACGGAAAGCTGTTCCACATCATTACTGTAAGTAATAAATTCTAATTTGACTCAATTTTCTTCTCTTTGATCAAGACCTCAAACATATAATTGCTTCTGTTTTATTTTTCATCTGAGCAGAATATAAGAATGAGATACTGTTTGTTTTACTTATATGGGTGTAATTATGCAACTTGTACAAAGTCACACAGCTAGGAAATAGTATACAAACTGACATTCAAACCCAACACCATTTAAATCCAGAGCTGACACTTTGCCATTATGCAAAGTGTGTGTGTGTGTGCGCGCGCACTAAGTACCAAACCCAGAGGCATTCTACCTCTGAGCCACACCACACTCAGTTCTATTTTACTTTTTATTTTGAAATGGGATCTCACTAAGTTGCAGAGGCTATCCTCAAACTTTCAATCCTCCTGTTTCAGTCTCCCAAGTACTGGCATTACAGGTATGTTCCACCACGCCTGGCTAGTTATGCCATTTTTTGTGTGTGTGCATTGTAATCATACATTTTTGTTAGGTACAAGCTGGTAGAGGCATACATGCACACATCTCTCAATCCTTCCCTAATTCCCACCACATTCCCTTCCCCCTCTTTCCTTCTCATGTTAAGTTTAGTGATTGACAGATATGTTTGTGAAAGTACATCATGTGCATTAGGGTGTCCCCCCCATCATCTTCAGTTAAGTCACCTTCTTTGCTCATCTAAGGTTTCTCCTTCTTCATCTAAAGTCCCTCTTATGACCCACTTTCTCCCTAGCTTCTGCATATTAAGGAAAGCATACAATTTTTTACTTTATGTAACTGACTAATCTCACTTCACATAATGTTTTTCAGTTCCATCCATTTCTCTGCAAATGACATGATTTTGTTCTTCTTTATGGCTGAGTAAAATTCCATTGTGTACATATCCCATAGTTTTGTAATCCATTCATCTATTGATGGACATTTTGGCTAGTTCCACAGTTTGTCAGTTGTGAATTGTGTGGCTATAAACATAGAATTACATGTATTGGTTTGATAGTTTGGTTTCCATTCTTTTGGGTAGATACCCAGAAGTGGTATTGCTGGATCATATGGTAAGTTCATTCCCATTTATCCAAGGATCCTTCATACTGTTTTCCAGGGTGATTGCACTAATCTGCAATCCCACCAACAATGTATTAGGGTGCCCACTTCACACCCTTGCCAGCACTTGTTTTTTGTGTTTTTATGATTGCCATTCTAATAGAAGATGTAAAGAGCTTCCAAGCTCTTGGATGGGCAGAATAAATATCATCAAAATGGCCATTCCCCCAAAAGTGATCTACAGATTCAATGCGATACCCAGTAAATTACCAAGGTAACTTCTCACAGACATAGAAAAATCAGTCCGTAAATTCATTTGGAACAACAAAAAGTCCAGAATAGCCAAAGTAGTTTTTAGCAACAAGAACCATGCAGGAGACATCACAATACCTGACTTTCAACTATACTACAATACCACAGTAATAAAAACAGTATGATATTGGCACAAAAACAGACACATAGACCAATGAAGTAGAATAAAAGACTCAGAAACAAACCCACACACTTATAGCCAATTGATTTTTGACAAAGGAGTAAAAATCATACACTAGAAAAAAGACAGCCTCTTCAACAAATGGTATTGGCAAAACTGGTTAACCATATGCAGAAAAATGGAAATAAACCCCACTTTCTCACCCTGCACAAGAGTCAATTAAAGACCTGGAAGTCAGGCCAGAGACCTTGCAGCTACTTGAAGAGAGCATAGGTCCAACACTTCAACACATAGGCACAGGTAAAAACTTTCTCAACAAGACCCTAAAGGCACAAGCAATTCAAAGGAAGATCAATACATGGGATTGCATTAAACTGAAGAGCTTCTGTGCAGCAAAGGAAACTATCAAGAACCTCAACAGAAAGCCCACAGAATGGGAGAATATTTTTGCCAGCTACTCTTCTGATAGAGGACTAATATCTAGAATATACGGAGAACTCAAGAAACTCACAGTTAAGAAAACAAAAAACCCAATAAAAATGGGTAAATGATCTAAATAGACACTTTACAAAAGAAGAAATACAAATGGCCAATAAATGTATGAAGAAATGTTCAACATCACTAGAGTCAGAGAGATGCAAATCAAAACTACCCTGAGATTTCAGCTATGCCATCTTAAGGATGGTTAGTGATTGTAATGCAGAGAGAGAAGGAACAGCACCACTAGGAAACAGCATGTCTGGTAACATGGGAGAGGGGCACCATCTCTAGATTCATGACCTAGAGAGGGTTTCAGTGTGGCCCAAGAGTAAGATGGAAGAGCGAGAGGTTGAGAGTGATGGTGTCTGCAAGAGCAATGGTTTGGGAAGGTTCTGCAGAGTAACGTGCTAGGTAATAACTTTGGGCTTTATTTTGTAGCCAACAGAGGTTTTATTGGGGGAAAGAAAGGGCATGAAACAATCAAGGCTATATTTTTAAATTACTGTAAACAGATTTGGAAATCCAGGATCAAGCAGCCTATTGAGAGGCTTCTTGCTAGTGCAGACTGAGGAGTTCCAAGATGGTACAGGGCATCACATGGTGACACAGAGCAAGCTAGCTAGAAAAGCTCACTTTTATTACAAAGCTACTTCTTCAGTAATAATGGATTAACCCAATCATCTCCCAAAGATCTCACCTCTTTTCTTTGTTGGTACTGGAGATTGAACCCAGGGGCATTCTACCTCTGAGCTACCACCTTGGCCCTTTTTATTTTGAAATAGGGTCTTGCTAGGTTGCTAAGGGCCTGCATAAGTTGCTGAGGCTGCCTCAGCCTCCCAAGTACTGGGATAACAGATGTGCACTACCACACCCAGCAATCCTACCTCTTAATACCTCACAATGGGGATTAAATTTCAACATAAATTTTGGTGGGGGCATTTAAACTTTAGCAAGAGGGGACTGACTTGGTGCCTATAAAAAGTGCATTTCATGAAACATATCTTGAAATTACCACCACACATAGAAACGTTTTCTGTTTGCCTCTTCACATATAGGTGAAACAGCTTTGTTATTATCTCAACACCCATGGGTTTTAAATAACCATAGTAAGCTTTTCATAGCTCAGGGAGTATTAATGCAGCTCAGCTAAATTATGACTTCTAATTAGAGTTTAATTAGAAATAGAGAACAGCTTGGTTAGAACATAGCTTCCAGTGGCTACTTATGAAGCTTTATCTGCATCTTTGTTAGAGACTTTTGAAACCCTCTACATGCTATTAAGGAAGACAGTGATTTTGTATATATTCTTCAAAACATATGGGTTCCATAATTCACCACTGGAAATACTGTAAAGAAATATCACAGGAGAATCCCTGAACTTGTATTTATGCATCTCTTTCCAAACCCTGTTTAAACACTACACTCAACAGACCAAAGTGATTGGTAACAGGCTTAATCTGCCAGGTCAACACTAATTAGACAGTAGGGACTGAATAGAATGGGATTTTAGAAGACATGTCTGGGTTAATCAGGAAAGAGTATAGGGAAATTTTTTTTTAAGATTAGCTACAAGAGAGGTGAAGAGCGGCATATGCCTCACAGGTAGTGATTGAAAACTATGAAACAGTCTCTCCAACCAAAAAATATAACTATAACAGGGGTTGTGATAGAGTCACATGACTACTTGGTTTATTTATGTGGACCAATATAATATCTTAAAATAATCACTTTCTGTACTTCCTTCCCTATGATTAATATTCTAGTGAGTCAGTAATAACCAAATTGTCTTTAGAAGTTTTAAATTTCTAATAGGAAGAAAAGCAAGAAAAATAGTAAATGTTGAGTTTTTTAACTTCTAAAATAGGTTCTTAAAGCTATTAACAGAAGCAATATTTCTGAAAGTAAAAATGGATGGAGTTTGTTGAAAGAAGAAAAGGCTCTTGAAACTCAAAGAGAAAACCTTGAAAGAAGTAGGGCATAACAAGAGATTGAAAAGGCAAGGGACGATATAGACTGTCCTCAGTGGAGGTGAGCTCAGCTTGGAGAGACTGGGTGGTATGGGGTGAGCATGGAGGAAATTGATCGGACCATGAAGACAGCGGTCTTATGGAGAGGACTAGATTTGGTAACCTGTTGGCTTAGAAGGAAATATATTAAGTAACACATACATAAAACACAGTCATCAAGAAATTTATACTTAATCTTGTTATTTAACATGCTCAAAAATATGATGCATGCTATCTTAATCTAATTAGTACACAAAGTGCATTATAGAGGAACATGGCAGTCACCATGATATATGAAGACCCAGAAAAGATGACTGAAGGGTGTGCCCTGATTCAAAGCCACAATCACCCTGGATTCAGCCATAAGAGCCACCTGAGCAACCAGATCCACTGAAATTTTTCCATGTAGCTCAGAGGTTCAGAACACCCTGCCAGTTTTCTCCCTCACATGGTACCTCCTCCTCAGCCTGATGACATTAGCATGAGCTTCAGGGAGAATGGGCACCTAAATAAAGGAAAGAGAACGAAATATGACTTGGTCAACATTCTCACTGCATTAATCCAGAATGACTGACCACACAGCTTAAAGGAAGGAAGATTTATTTGCTCACAGCTTTTGGAGATTTAGAGGTTCTGTCCATGTGATGCCAGATCTGAGGAGCTCGGCATGGTGGCAGGAAGCATCACCTTCACATCACAGAAACTTGAAACAGAGAGAGAGCAGGGGGAGGAGAGACCTTATATAATCCCCAAAGCCACACCCCCCAGGAATCCTTCCTTAGCTACAAAGTCCCATTGTTACCTTGTTTTTGTTAGGGGTAGGGGGACATTTTAATCCAAAACATTTCAAAATTCTAGGGAAAGAGACTAGCTAGTCACTCAAAGGGGAGCCTGAAGATTCAGGGCTGAAGTCATCTTGAAGACATAGTTGACTATCATTACTCCCTCTGGCATGATCACAAAGACAAATAAATGTGTAATTATGACTTCATGTTACAATGCCCTGTCTGCCATTGGCCTTATACTGCCTGGAGAGAAATCCCAGAGCTAAGGCCATAAATTATAATTACCATCTATCATCACCATGAATTTGTCTTTTAAAAGGAACATTTAAACACGCACCAAAAAGAAAAAAAAATAAGAAAAAAGAAAAAGTAATCCTTTAAATTAGCATAGCTTTATGAAAAACTTACTATATAGAGTAGACTTATTTTCTGCCTTTTGCCTCTCATTAGTAAGGAGGTGGTCTTGTGTTATGTGCAGAGGTATTGGGGAGAATGCTCTCAAGAGATACAGCTGTGGTGAAGTAAAGCAGGCAAGACTGCAGGTGAAACCAACCTGCAATGCTATTGCAATGGAAACTCATTTAGTCCTTCAGGGATCTGTGGTTCTACAATGAGTGCCTCTGGGTTATCCCAAATCCAGGCATGAAGCTGGACCTATGTGTCCTGCCTCAGTCAGTCACTGAGGACATGCCACCTCCTAGAGCAGGTATGACTTCAGGTGAGGCAGTTCCCTGCAGCTGCAGGCAACTTCAGAAAAGGGTGCAGCCATGTGAACTACTGAACACCAGTATTTCCAATACTGGGGACTGAGTATGTCATCCTTGATTAGAGGATCCAGCAAAAACCTCAATATACATCACAAGCTTTGATTATGAGGCACCATCCGTCCTAAACATTAACATTAGAAACTACTGTCCAGACAATTCTTCACTCCTCCCTTTGCAAAGGCTCAATGAATGCAGACTATGTCTCCCACCAGCCTACCATCTTTCCCTTAATTATGAGACTTTCACCAAGAGAGATTTTCTTTTATTAAATTTTTTAGTGGTGCATTAAAATTGTATGTTAGTGGGCATCATAGTAATGCATTTATATATGCACATAACACTGTCATATCTGTTTGCTTCTCCATTCCAAGAGGCATTTGTGCCCAAACTTCCTCTCATCTCTCACCAGCATCCCTCTTCTCTCATGGATTTCTCCTGCTTTGATAGTTTATAAGTTGCCTCCCTGCCTCACCTGACCAATATACCCAGACTTGACTTTCCTCCCATTCTCTGAGATAGTGATTGTCTTCACAGAAATAAATTGGATATAAGTCAGATAAAAGCCACCTTGAGAACACATCTCTTAAACCAATCAAGTTTCCTGTGACAGAAACTTAGTCATGAGTTAGTCAATTGGGCATTAACCCATTCAACAGGATAAAGAAAAGGCTTGTTGTAAATAGCCATGCCTAAATCCCCTGGATCCTCATCATGGCCTCTGACAATAACCCAAGGAAAGAAAGGAAGCTGTTGTATATTGCAAAAGAAAGCCCGCAGATCAGCAATTAATAATAATAGTGTTAATAATTATTGAATAATTGATATGTGGCAGGAACTGTTCTAGGTTAAATATTAACCCATTTAATTTTTATAGTAACCTATAAAGAAATTATTTCTATTCCAATTTTATAGATAAAAAACAAAGACACAGAGAACTAAAAAAATAGCTCAAGGTCAAAGAACTAGCAGTTGGCAGCATTGGGATTTGAATACAGCAAGCGGCTTTGGAGCCTAAATTTTTATTCCAGTACTTGATATAGGTTCACAAGCTAACAGGGCAGCACATAAAGCCAATACAATGGAACAACTGTACAGCCTTAGGCTTCTGCCAGGAGGCTAATCCTGTGGCACTAGATCATGACACAGGCAGGACTATGTAAGTATCCCTAGGGCAATACCAAAAAGGTCCATTGCTGCCCTTCTCAGGTAAAAGCAAATTATTTTTGGATTTCCAGGATAATGTCAATGGAGAAAAAAGCATTTGCCAAGTCTTCAACCTAATGGAAGTGTCCCAATTCATGTGTCAGGTGATCCATCAGTTCTTAAATGTTATATGTCATTGCGTACAAGAGTAGTATCACTTTATTTAGTTCCCAGTAATATACTGTCATGCACCAGGACATTTTTGTACTGGCCGTGTGAGAGAGTTGAATGAGTTACAAGTTGGGAGGATTACACTTGCCTCTTCTAGCTTCAGTGTTGCTTGTCCAATATCCTCATGCCCTCCTGGGAATTTGTACTTCCATACATACACAACCTTCATAGTTTGGAGGAGTTGTAAGGAAGCATAATGGGGTAGTCCTCTAGTGATGATCTTTACCACATGCATCCATAGCCAGAATTCTCTAATAGTTGTCTGTATAGTCAACTCTGGCAATACGTCCATCTCCAGAATGTACTCAGCTTTGGTTTTGATGAAGCTGCCACCACACTGTCAAAACTACCTCACTGAGCTGGCACTCTATCTTCTTCTCATAGGTGCCAATGGTGTCGAGGAGCTGCTGCTGCCGCTGCTGCTCCGCCATGTCCAGCAGCTGCTGGGTACACTCATCCTAGTCTCCCACTGAGCCTTAGTATTGCCTTCTTGCTGTCCATGCTGGCAGCCTCCCAGTCTCCTTCAATCCTCCTGGGGGTCATAGTCCCTTTAAGCTGACTGGCATGGAGGTAGGGTTGGGCATCCTGGACTGGAAGCTTGTTGGGTGAGTCACTTCCTCCTGAATGTGGGTCTATGTGAATGTCTCCAGCATGATTGTGCACAGGGCTGAGGGCTGCAGTGGCTGCTGGCATAAGGTTAGGAAGGGACTGGTAGGCTCTGCTCACATTGACTGCCTCCTCTGCCCACTGAGCCCCCACCCTGGCAGTGCCAGGGGCCCAGTTGTGGTGGCTCCACCACTTTTAAAGCTTTCCAGACTTCTTAGGGCTGGGATATACATTGTTTCAATCTTTTGGCAAGGTCCACATTGTCAGATAGGCTGTTACCAGAAACCACCAGAAGGTTGGGACTACATTTCCACCCTGGGTTGTACCTTCCAGAACTGCTGCTCCAGAGAGGTACCAGGGGGTACTTACCAAATCCTGCTGACTATACCAAGTGTCAGAGGCCAGTTGTGGTTGTAAGGGAGGTTTCAGCAGTGAGATCCCCAGAGAGAAGAAAGCACACAGAGTTACCATTAGGAAAACAAAAATAGCAACTTTATTTTACAGACCTATTCCTTATATAGGGCTCTGAGCAAAGTGGCATACATCCTTACCAGTGTGGATGTTCATGATTGTGTTGTGTTTTGCCCAGTTATGTTTATGTAACAGTGCACATCTGTGGCTGTGTGGGATGAGCAGGGTCATGTCTTTACTGACAGCCTGTACTTTCTTTGGGACCTACAGTCATTCTACCTTACTCCAAGGCACCCACATCAACAAGGATGATTGCTAGAGACCACAGAAATGACATCAGGCGTACTCTTCCAGTGCCTTTTTTGGTTCTCCAGGTATTTTAACCAAGTCTATATAGACATATCCTGTATCTTTTATGACTGCTCCATTCCTATAGCTACATCAAGGGTCAGTTGTCCCTCCTTTAAGTACTGCAGTGCTTACTTTAAAAGAACTCTTTATGTTGCAGGAGGTCAAAAACACCTCTTGGCTCTCAGCAAGCACTCTCTTCTAAGTAAAGATATTTCATATTTGGCCAGCATGTTTCAAAGTTTGAGACTGTATTAGACATTGTTTCTTGGGTTATTGTAGATGGTGGATTATCTCTCTTTTTCAGTGTTTCTCATGGGATAATAAATATGCCTTAACTTAAAGATTTCTAACTTGAAAACTGGAATAATTTTTGTAGCATAAGAATAGCTGTAAGGAACTCATCTGTAAAATGGTCTAGGCTGAAGCCTAATCAGTGATGACTACTTGATAAAGTATAAAATCCAGTATGTTCAATAGATTATATACATTTCTTATTTTTTTACTTTTTCTTAGTTGATATTTCAAAAATAATCTTTCACTGAGTCTTTATTTTATTATTATCCTATCATTTAATTAATTTAGTGTTCCTGGTTATATTCTCTTTTTCATTTCAAATACTATGTATGTGTCATTTGCATTGGCAGACTTTGGCTATTTATTAGAATTTTCAAAAAGTCTCCTAATGGCCGGGCGTGGTGGCGCACGCTTGTAATCCCAGCATTCGGGAGGCTGAGACCGGAGGATCCGGGTTCGCGGCCAGCCTCAGCTACCTAGTGAGGCACTCCGCAACTTAGTGAGACTCGGTTTCAAAATAAAGAATAAAATATAGGGCTGGGGGTATAGCTCGGAGGTAGAATGCCCCCGAGTTCAATCCCCAGTACCA